>CM055192.1:25888546-25993546 GCA_029224185.1 Karalla daura | reverse complement strand
TTCATCGGTTCGAGTGAACTAAATGACATGCAAACCACAGCACTGAACCAGGGTCAGAGAGAGCAAACAATTAGTCTCTGCTGTTTTTGCAAATGCAGTGAAACAGCAAGAGAAAAAGTCTAAAATGTAGAATTAAGTACTTTTGCTTTGGTTACTTTAAGTGCCTGCTTATGAGTAACATGGAGTTGCAACAACATCAATTTATAGTGACGAACTGTCGACTAATTAGTTGCTCAGTCTCTTATCCAGTTAGTCTGTGATTACTAAGCTACTACTTAAGCTCTCTCTTATATGTGAACACAGTCTGTTTTCTCTCATCCTCTGTGTGCATCTTTTTTCTACCAGATTTCAGACAAATTCATGAATCAAAGTAAATCACTGAGAGATGAACAACCTGCTGAGTGCTGCAGCCCTGGTGTGACGCATTAAACAGTGTAAATCAGGTAATTACCACAGTTTCAATGGTGATCTGATCACAAACAGAAGAGTGTGTGTGTGCCTCTGGTCGTGCATGGCACTGAGCAGAGACAGGAAGTGGAGGAGAGCGAGGGCGAGGGCGCTGCTCGTCCAGCTCGGAGCAGCTCCTGAGACATGTTGCAGTCAGCTGCAGTCACATGGCTGCGGCGGGATTCCCCGCTCCGCCTGCAAGAGCCGTGTCATCACAGGGACCCGGAGACGGACCCCAGCCCGGCTCCATCACCTGCCCTCTGACAGGAAGTAGATCCACGCTTTAAAGAAAGAAAACAAAGCCCGAGCGTGACTTCCACAAAGACAGAAGGAAAAAGAGAAAGAAAGAAAGAAAGAAAGAAAACTTTCCAGCCGGCAACACTTTGCCCTTGCTCTGAGCTGGATTTTCCCTTTGAAGCGAGGAGGGGAGCAGAGGCGAGGGCTGCAGCAGCCCTGGAGGGGTGGGGGGGCAGGGTGGGTGTGTGTGTGTGTGTGTGTGTGGGGGGGGGGGGTGCTAACTGTCATTTATATTTACAGCCTCCTCAGACACCTCGGGGGCTGTTATCCAGGTGGCCCCTGCTGAAGCTCTCAGAAGCACTCACACCTTTTTTTTCCGCGAGCCGGGGAGTATCAATAGACACTGGCTGACTTTGATTCAGCCACATAAAGGTTGTGAGTCATGTGCTTTTTGACTGTTAAAACGGGTCGGGTTGACGCTGAAACTTGAATGCCCCGCGGGATAAAGCATTACTGCACTTCAGAAACTTTTATTAAAGCGCAGGACTCTCTACCACAGGCTTTAACGCTCACAAAAGATCTGAGAGCGGGTTTGGTTAAAAGGTACAAAAAAAACCTCCTATTACGCTCCCTAATCTATCAATATTCCCGCTCGTACGCTCTCCCTCAATGCGAGACGTAATTATACGTGTCGTCAGCAGCTTTTCTCTCTGCCGTGACAGCGCCGTCAAGACAAAAGTCGATTGGATTCAAGACTCGACTTGTGGCTCCTCTGCTCGCATGTGTGTTTAAACTGTTGACAGCGTCTAAACGGCGAAACCTCTCAGGATACACAGCGTCTATTCAGCCCGGCAGAGGAGCGCGAGAGTCGCTGTGCAACTACTTCAAATCCAGGCCAGATGTGTCTTTAGAAATGTCACCATGCCTGGCTGATAAGAAGAGAAGAGATGACAGATATTCTGTATTTTTGGGTTCGCTGCGATCCTCTTTTCAAAGTCAAACCCTTCAAACAGTCTAATCCTGTCCTGAATGAGAGCTGGATTATTGTATAACTCCCCCCTCCCTCCCTCCTCCTCCCTCCTCCCTCCTCCCCTCCCTCCCTGTCTTCATTGATACGCAGCGACGCAGGCAACACATCAGCCAGGAGGGAGAGAGAGAGAGAGAGAGAGAGGGAGAGGGAGAGAGAGGGAGAGAGAGAGAGAGAGAGAGAGGGAGAGAAGTTGTACATGAGACTTCATCTGAGGTGAAAAACTACACAGCGGCTCATGAAAACATCCAGGAAGGCGGTGAGGGGAATGAAAACCACACAGACAGGTTGTTAGAGCTCTGACACTGTGCTGAAACAAACACGAGCTGTGGGCCTGACCTCTGACCTCTGACCTCGTCCCTGCTCATCCATCGTCCTCGGATATCGAATCGTCAGAGCTGAGAAGATGAAACATTTCCATCGTTTCCTCAAAAGCCTTTTTTTAAGATTTCAGATTAAGTTCCCACGCTAAATCTCCAGTTCGAGTGTCGCCTTATCGTCCTGGAGATAAACAGGAAGTGGATCGTGGTCGGTCGCTCTACGTCACAACGCGTCTCCGTTGTTTTCTTTGCTTTGGTTGATAACAGAGACGCAGATAGAAACTGCTTCGTTCTCATGCTTTAAGAACAGGAACTGACTCTAAATGTCCAGAATAGTGACCCAGAGCAACGTTTACAGGCTGATGTGTAAAGACTCTCTTTTTGCACATTTCTGCAACAAAATCGACCTGAACTTCCTCTAAAGGCTAAAGACGTAAACACCACACACAGGGATCTAGGTCGATGGTTTTGTTGTCTGAGATAGAAGTGAAGAACTGTTCTTTGGTAAGAGGAGAAAACTAAAAGAGGAGAAACAACACAGCTGCAGCTTTGCAAACATTTAAAACTAGAACGTTTTTATTAATTTTTCTATAAAATCTGAAGTTTTTGTTTGTTTTTTTTTTTAGAAATATACACAAACGTTCCCTTGTGCTATAAAAACAGCAGTCACCAAATTAAAAAAAATGTAAAAAATAAAAACAAAAGAAGGGTGCGTTTACCAAGAACTTTTCAACCATGAGTGCTTGATTCGTGTTTGGCCTGGATCTGCCCGGCGACAGAGGGCGGCTCGCAGCTCGTCTCCACAGCTGCTCTTCAGACGTTCACCACACTCGTCCGTTTCCATCACAAACACTCTCCCTCTGACCATTTAACTCCACTCATTGTCTGTAATCTGTCAATAACAGTTCAAGTGTCTTTTCTGATTCTTTTTTGCCTGTGAGGGAAAAACAAAACAAAACAACTATTGCACATTATTCAAGTAACCCCACGGCACATCCAAATGGTTTATTCCACTCTTTTTTTTTCTGTCTTGGGAACAATAAGATTTTTTTTTCCTCTATCAAGTTCCTCAATAGGATAAGTGAATCCAGGAGTAGCAGATTTTTTTTTCTCAAACAAAGGCAGCTCTTGTTGTTGCGTGAGATGGCTCAAGATAAAACAAAAAAAACAAAAAAAAACAAGAAAACAAGGAAACCCACGTCGCACGGTCTTCACTGGAGTTTGCATAAATTAAAACAAAACAAAAAAACAGAAAAGCGTTCGGCACAAGAAGTCTCGTTCGGGTGTGAGACGGCTTCGTGGCTGTGGGTTTTTTGGGGCTGTTTTCGAACAAAGCGTCTCAGACGCAGGTGGGCGGGGGCCGCGTGGGCTTGTACTTGGTGCCGTGGCCTTTGAGGGAGGGGTGAGGCTTGATGTAGGGCCTGCTGCTGGTGAACACGCTGGCCGCCTTCCTCCTCGTCCTCTTCTTCAGCTTGCGGCTGAACACGTTCTGCCACGACTGCAGCGTCTTAGAGGTCCAGATCCACATGCCGCTGGTGATGCCCACCACCAGCAGCATGAAGATCTTCACCATGAAGATCTCCACGGCCGGGATGGACGCCTTCATCACGCACTCGTCCGCAGAGTCCCCGTCCACGCACTCCTCCTTGGCGGCCAGCACGCGCCAGTAGTCCATGTTGAGCCGCTCGTAGAAGTAGCAGGCGATGACGCAGGTGGCCGGCACGGTGTAGAGCACGGAGAAGACGCCGATGCGGACCATCAGCTTCTCCAGCTTGTCCGTGTTCTCGCCCTCCGTCTTCATGATCCTGCGGATGTGGAAGAGCGCCACGAAGCCCGACAGCAGGAAGGAGGTGCCGATGATCAGGTAGCAGGACAGCGGGATGAGGACGAAGCCCGTCAGGGCCTTGACGTCCATGCTGCCCACGTAGCAGACGCCCGTCAGCTCGTCTCCGGCCACCTTCCTCATCACCAGGATGAGGATGGTCTTCACGGCCGGGATGGCCCAGGCCGCCAGGTGGAAGTAGCTGCTGTTGGCCTCGATGGCCTCGTGGCCCCACTTCTTCCCGGCCGCCAGGAACCAGGTGAGGGTGAGGATGACCCACCACAGCGAGCTGGCCATGCCGAAGTAGTAGAGGATGAGGAAGACGATGGTGCAGCCGGTGCTCTCCAGGCCCTCCTGGATGACGTACAGGACGCCGCTGTCCCGGTCGCAGGCGATCCTGTCGGCGCCCACGAACAGCCGGATGAGGTAGCCCACCGAGTACACGCAGTAGGACATGGAGAGGAAGATGATGGGCCTCTCCGGGTACTTGAACCTCTGCGGGTCGATGAGGAAGGTGAGCACGGTGAAGGCGCTGGAGACGAAGCAGAGGATGGACCAGATGGACATCCACACCAGGGAGAACTGCTTGTCGCCCTGGCTCCAGTACACGTCCACCCTGGGGTAGCACTTGGGGGCGCACGACTCGCTCTTCTCCACAAAGTGGAACTTGGCCGGGTTGCTGCAGGCGCGCCGGCCGCTGCCGTCCCTCAGCTGCAGGTCCTGGGCGCCGCCGGCCGGCCGCTGCGGCCTGAAGTCCGGCGGCTGGGTGTGGGACACCTTCGGGGGCTCGTCGGAGCCGTTGGTGGGCGCCTCCATGCACAGGTTGTTGGGGTCGTTCTTGGTGGGCAGACGGGTGCAGTCCAGAGACTCGGGCCACGGGAGGCTGAACTTCTCCAGGATGGGGGAGCACTTCTGCTTCACCTGCTCGCACATGACCCTGCAGGCCGGGATGGGGTTGGACACCTGCTCCGTGCACATGGGCGCGTACAGGGAGCAGAGGAAGAACTTCAGGTGGCTGTGGCACCCGAACTGGATCAGAGTCACAAACTCCTGCAGCTTGATGGCGGCTTCCTTCTGGTCGTCGTGGCCCAGCATGTTGGGCATGCGGGTCATGTTGTAGCCGATGTCCTTGCACTGGGGGATTGTGATCTGCTGGCACCTGCCCTCCCCGGACCAGTCCAGGTCTATGGAGCTGATGGCCGAGGTCTCCCTGCTCCACAGCAGCAGCACCAGCAGCAGCAGCAGCAGCGGCACAAAGGAACACATCCTCTCCTCTCAGTTTAAAAAACAAATTATAAAAAAAAGAAAAGCAAAACTAGTTCATAGAAATCACACAAAATCCATGCAGGGTGCGTAGACGAGGCGACACAAGGTGGAGAAACTTGCAGAACTATCTGCTGGCAGAATTCATGTCCAGCTCGGAGCTCAGGCTGCAGGTCCGCGGAGACGCAGCTTCTGCAGGCAGCGCGTCTTCTTCAGCTCCATGCTCCGACTCTCCTCTCCTCTCCTCTCCTCTCCTCTCCTCTCCTCTCCTCTCCTCTCCTCTCCTCTCCTCTCCTCTCCTCTCCTCTCCACTTCTCTCCACTTCTCTCCACTTCTGTTCACTTCACAAGTTGGGAAAAACTCACACAAGCTGCGGCGAGTTCCTCCCCTGGTTCCTCCCCGGCAGCTTCCCGGCTGCTCGGTCCCCGACTTCTCATCTCACTTCGGCGGTGAAATCCTGCGAGAATCCAGCGCTCTCCCCGGAGCGCAAACACACACACACACACACACACACACACATACACGGGTCCTTGAGCTGCTCGTGTCTCTGCGGCTGCTCACGGTCCCACAGTCCGAGACAAGTGTGAGCAGACCTCGGCGGAGGTGGAGACGGAGGTGGAGCTGGAGGTGGAGCTGCAGACGGAGCTGGAGGTCGCAGCTGCAGATCGTGCAGATGATGCAGCAGCAGCGGCAGCAGCAGCGCGTCTGAGCCGCTCCGAGGCTCCGTCCTGGTCCAACCTGCCCACAGACCCGCCTTCAAACGGCCTGCTTTGCATAAGAAAGATGACACTGACATGCGGATTATTTCCAGATCGTGCGGAACAGCTTGTTCACTGCAGCAGCCTCACACACACACACACACACACACACACACACACACACACACACACACACACACACACACACTGAGAGTCTCTGAGCTCAAACTTCAGATCGCACACGCAAAGCAGTGATTCAGATTTACCAAAATGTTGCGCAGCTTCACTCACCTGTGTGCAACATCTGCACTTTTGCAGTTTTGCGCAATACTTTTTTTTTACACATTGATCCTATGTAGTTAATTAATGCAAGATCACTTGCATTGGAACCTGGAACTGCAGTCTTTTCATGGAAGCCTCCCCAAGGGATCAATAAAGTTTCTATCGATCTATCCTTATACTATCTATCATCTGTCTGTCTATCTAACATTTAAAGCTCTAATCTATCTCGTCTCACAGTTTGATACGTTTCTGTGCTGTTTTTTGGTTTTCACTCAAATGCTGGAAATCCTGAATAAAATCAATACACAGATAAGTTTGACTTTTTCCGGGAAAGACCTGATGAAAGTTGCGCACAGGCACATGCACACACACACACATGCACACACTCACACACGCACACACACACATGCACACACATGCACACGCACAAAACACCTTGAAAAACCACCAAAGTATAAATCCAGACAGTTTTCAACATCAAAATACTGTAAAAATGCTAAAAAGTACGTCAGTCTGAAAAGTAACTAAATTTCACAAATCCAAATAAAATTCACAAAAATAAGACAAGTCCCTGGCTGAAGTGGAACTAGATTTTTATATCTATAAATTGTGATAAAAAGCACCAGACTCTATTTCTACCAGGCTCTGAGCGGCACGGTGACTGTGTGGTCAGCACTGCTGCCTCACAGAGAGAAGGTCTGAGGTTTGAATCCCAGTGAGACTGAGGCCGCCTCTAAATGGCCTCTATGTGTAAGATGAACTTTTGAAGAAAACTGAAGCACTTCAGTGCCAGGAAGCCCTGTCGTTATATTATATTCACACACATTTTGCACGGAGGCAGAAACCTGAGCTTTCCTCTGAAACAACACGATCGCAGACACAGGACGTACAACGTGAGTGTAGGAAGCTCGATAAGAGACTTCTGTCGATCCGTTCAGGACTCAGACGTGCGTTCTGCGTGTGAGGCTCGGCGGCTCTCTGCCGTCGTTTCCTGCCTTTTCTTAATGAAGGAAGTGACACAATAAACACATAAGAGGGTGAACCCCCCCTCCTCCCCCCCCAGCCGCAGCGATGGCATTGTTCTGTTGTTCGGAGGAGCGTCGTGATTCAGAAGGTGCCTCGACCACCTCTGTGTTCTCACCACATCTGGCACGTCTGGGCCTCGCGTCCGTGTTCCCAGCTGTGACAGTGTGTGAGGTTTCAGCTGGAGAGGAGTCTCAGAGGCAGCTTTGAAACACACTTTGTGCAGATTTATTATAATCCTCACTCAGGGGTGAGACTTCGTGTGCCCTCTATGACCCACTTATCATGCTTATTGCCTCTAATGAGTTTGTGCGTCAGCAGAGGTTGAACGCATCGCACTAACATCTGCTGCGGTCCCAACATCTTCAACATGCTTGGGTTTTAGCTGGAACGTCCTCACAAGCGTTTGAGGGCCCGGGCTCCGGAGAATAGTCAGACTGAAAGATGTGAGCGAGGTGATAAATCACTCTCGTAAATCAGAGTGTTTGTAATGGAAAAACAATGGACTCATTATGTTAATCAACAACATTCACACGCACAGTGTCATCATGTGAAGGGAGAGAGAGACAGAGAGAGAGAGAGACATAGACACAGCGGGAGAGAGAGAGAGAGAGAGACAGAGACACAGCTAGAGAGAGAGAGAGAGAGAGAGAGAGAGAGAGACAGAGAGACAGAGACACAGCTAGAGAGAGAGACAGACAGGGAGAGAGAGAGAGACAGAGAGAGAGAGAGACATAGACACAGCAGGAGAGAGAGAGAGAGAGAGAGAGAGACAGAGACACAGCTCGAGAGAGAGAGAGACAGGGAGACAGAGACACAGCTAGAGAGAGAGACAGACAGGGAGAGAGAGAGACAGAGACACAGCTAGAGAGAGAGACAGACAGAGACAGAGACACAGCTAGAGAGAGAGAGAGAGAGAGAGGGAGAGACAGAGACAGAGACACAGCTAGAGAGAGAGAGACAGGGAGAGAGAGACATGTGGACTGCAGTGACGTGCAGGTCGATGCTGAAATGTACCACTGATTTAAAACATTTCTGTTCTTGGATTACGAAATGATACAAGATGATGTGGTATGAGATGATACGAGGCCAGAGGCTAGGCTACACTATGCTTTGCTACACTATGCTAGGCTATACTGTGCTATGCTACACTACAATACAATTCGATATGGAACAAGATGGTACTCTACAATTTGAATGTCACCAAAATTTACTTGAGAAAGAATTTGAGATTGAAATTCCCCCGTTGTGGGATGATTAAAGGGGTATTCCATGATATGAGATGATGTGATGTGATGTGATGTGATGTGATATTCTAGAAAATAATATGATAAGAGAGGAGGTGATACAAGACATCATACAGTTTGATAAAAACTATATGATATGATACGATATCGTACAACAATCGACACCTAAATACAGGAAGCTGGGGAAAATGAGCATCTCATCATCAAGACAGAGGGAAGGAGTGTATTGCACATACACAGAGATACAAACAGTATCTGGTTTCTCCTTCCTGAAGATATTGTGGGATCTTATCATTATCATTATTACTATCATTATTATTATTATTATTATTACCCAGAACCAGAGTTTTATTTAGTATCAAATCAGATAGGAATTCTATGATGTTTCACATCAAGTTCAAAGTTCCTATCAGCAGTAATTAATGTAAACTGCACTGTAGTTCTCTGTTCAGTGTAATGACAGTGTGTGTGTGTGTGTGTGTGTGTGTGTGTGTGTTTCCAGTGTGTATCCTGTCTGTTGCATGGGAGCGGCTCCGGCCCCCCGTGACCCTGGACAGGATGCGTGGTTCAGAGGAACCTCTGGATGGAGGAGCTTTTATTAGGCTGTGAAAGCGAAACGAACCCTGCAGAGAGGAGGAGGAGGAGGAGGAGGAGGAGGAGGAGGCTGCAGGAGTCAGAGGAGTCAGAGAGCCTCGTAAAACAAGCCCAACACCACATATCAACACACAGCGTGTGCAATAAACGGCCCCATGATGCATTGTCGTGAGGGTGGCTCCGAACTCCATCTTGGTTTTAATACGGTGGAGGAGCTGGGGGCATGACGGGCGCTGGGGGGGACACATATTTATGTGTGTGTGTGTGTGTGTGTGCGTGTGTGCTCCTCCAGAGCTCGATCGCATTACTCTGTAAAAGTTGGCATCACTGGGATTTATGCAGGTCTTCATCGGGGGGGGGGGGGTGTGAAACGCTGATCACACGTCCGCAGCAGCACTCTTAGTCCCATTTTTTTACAAGAGTCGCTAAAGTGCTTTTCAGAAGTATTTCAGAAATGTGTCCAGGCGGGATGAGAAACCTGGCACCAGCGTGCCTAAACGGTTTAAGCGCGGCGTATCTCGGCGGTGGCATTTCAGCTGTTCGCGCTCAGTGTGTGCAGCCGGAGCATAAACACAGCCTATGAATACACTTAGCGGCACAATGCCCCACTGCCAGGCTGCACATGCCCCACTGCCAGGCTGCACATGCCCCACTGCCAGGCTGCACATGCCCCACTGCCAGGCTGCACATGCCCCACTGCCAGGCTGCACATGCCCCACTGCCAGGCTGCACATGCCCCACTGCCAGGCTGCACATGCCCCCACTGCCAGGCTGCACATGCCCCACTGCCAGGCTGCACATGCCCCACTGCCAGGCTGCACATGCCCCCACTGCCAGGCTGCACATGCCCCCACTCCCCCTCGTCCAGTTGCAGACGTTTGAAGACGTTTGCGTCCAAATGTGACTGGGAAACATTTGTCTGACGCTCCATTTCTTGAAAATCTGGATAATTACTATTTAAAGGAGACCTAGGATGGCTGAATGGTGTTAACATAGAAGCTATGGGACGTGGGTTTCATCTGAAGAGCCTCTGAAACTAGTTCTACAGTCCTGCTTTTAGCTGAGGTGTATATTTCGACACAGACCTGGTGTTTTTCATCTTTTATAGTTATCTGGCAGCCACACGCAGGCTCCGCTCTGATTGGCTGTCTCGCCTGCCACTCACATGAATGATCACGTGACTTCAGGTTTGCTGCTGAACAGCCTAGCTTCTCAGATTGTTCCTGAACCAAAGCGGAACTGGATCTACACCTCGGACCAGCAGGGGAGCTAGAACGAGAAGCTATGAAATCATCATAGAATCATATCATCGAACACTGGTTTCATCAGAGTCTGTTTTATAGCCTTTCTACAATCCTGTTTTTAGCTGTAGAACAGATCTGGCTCCTTCCATACTGATGTCACCACATGTGCAGCCCTTTGAGATGAAAGATCACGTCACCTTACGTTCCTTCTAAACTTCTCAGCTTGTTCTCCTCCACTAAGTGGTATCTGGAGCTATGGAGCTTTGATGCATCCACATCCAGCCTGATATGCTGGAGCCAGAACCAGAGGAGGAACCAGAACCAGAGGAGGAACCAGAGGAGGAACAGAGACTGAGGAGGAACCAGAGGAGGAACCAGAACCAGAGGAGGAACCAGAGACTGAGGAGGAACCAGAGGAGGAACCAGAGACTGAGGAGGAACCAAAGACTGAGGAAGAACCTGGAGCTGAAAACCAAACTGCTGCAGACTCTCAGGCCTGTCCTTCATCTCCTCATCTACCTGTGGTTGGAGTCAAACTAGTTTTTTACGTCACCGTCTGCCAGTTTTTTAATTGCATTTCAACATTTCCAAGTTAAACTGGGCTGTGCTGCTGAACGTCTTTGGCTGGCAGTAGAATGTTGTTTTTCCCAAACCCAAAGTGAAACCAGCCTCCTCGTTCCCTGAGCCGGGCCCAGCCCCTGCCTTCTGAACTCTCAGTGCTTCTTCTTCTCATCTCGGCTGCTGGTAAACTGGTAATGAGATGCGACCCGGTTCCCTTTGTAACGGGCGTCCAGATGCAGGGAGCAGCGTGCGCTCGGCACATCCTGACCCCTCACAAAGACAAGGACAACAGCTGACACGCCTGCTCCGCCCCTCCCTCTCCACTACACTTTTATTATGTGGCTGATGTGTAGGAGTAGAACATAAAAAAGAAGAGACGACAGCTTTAATGTGAAGAAGAAAAATGAAATATCAATGCCTCCCCCCCTCCCTCCCCCCCCGCCGCCCCCCCCCCAGCATGCAGGGACAATCCTGCTCTCCATTTAGACTGATCAGCCTGCTTTCAGGGAAGCCTGTCTGGCAGATTTTAAAGCAAATATCTGCCCTTATTATCGCAGCCTTTGGTGTAATGAAGCTGACATGATAACACTGTCACACAGTCTAATAAGACGACACAGTCGACCAGTTTGTTGTAATTCGTAGCCTTTGTTCTGCGCTCGCTCCTGTCTCTCCCTCTCTTTCATGATTGTTTTGCCGGTCATGATCATATCGCTTTGAAAAATGAGAAGAAAAGAGAAAAGGGAATCAGGCCTGTTCACTCTTTAGCATCTGTAGCCTCTGCAGCTCCTACCGCCTCCTTTTATGATTCCTTTTAGCTCTGCTACCACCCTGTTTCATATACAACCCCCCTCCTATAGCTCATTTCTGCTCACACACACACGCGCACACACACACACGCACGCACACGCACATTCACAGCAACTTTATCTCATCTTTGCAACCATAACAGCGCGATGAAGAAAAAGCAGCGCGGCTCCATCTCTGAGAAATCAGCAACTGTGAGATAATTCTGTAACTAATAAAGTGAAAGGGGGGGCCCTTTGATGGCTGAAGCTGAAAAGATATTTTATTTTTTTGTGTGTGGGATTTGCGATGTGTGATTCTATGGAGCGGGCTCGCTCCCCTGCTGCTCGGCTCTGGCTGGAAGCTGGCCCCCCTCTGGCTAATGTTATGGAGAATCGGAGGAATTTTATGGCTGTCTTCTCCCTCAGCCCCCTTTTTTCTTTTGTTCCCCTTTGAAGAATGACTTTAGACATTTTATTTACATATTTAACCATGGATGAAAGAAATGAAGGGCGAAGAAGCAAAGCTCCTCGGGTCCTTAGGGGGGGAATTTTGATCAGTAAAAGAAAAAAAAAATGAATTGAAGCTAATGCGTTTTTGTTTGCGGAGCCTGGAATGAGACGGATATCTGATGTGTCGCTGTGATGGTGACATTTTGGAACAAAAAAAAACAAAAAAAAAAACGACACCGTCACCTCTTTGATGGGGTGGTGGTGGTGTGTGTGTGTATGTGGGGGGGGGCTTTGCTCTGGTTTTATAGCAGCACTGTATCCGAGTGTTTCTGAGGAGTGTATTCCTCCTAATTGCTGAGTTTAGACCGCGGCCATGCTGTTCCAACATGTGAGGTATGCTATGGGAGAAACGGGGGGACGTTTCAGACATGTTTGGCATTGTTAGCGGCGCTGAAAGGGCATGTTGATTAAACGTACGGGTGGGGTAGGGCTATAATCTTCTTAACCAAGGCCCTCCTCTTCTCTTTCATAGGCCACAATGAGAAGAAACAACACACTCAGCTGGAGGTGAGACTATTTGTCCGCATGCCCTGCGCATTGTCTGAGGATCCTGTTCTCCCTGCCGATCGCATGCATCCAGCGTTTAGCTCAGGATGATCCTATTTATCAGCATAATCTGTTATTTTCTCTCTCTCTCTCTCTCTCTCTTATCGCCGCGCCCGCAATTTGTGCAGAGGTTGTTGCCAGGACGGCTGAAAGAAGAAAAAACAACATCTGAGCAGAAATGAAACCTGGGAGTGGGGAAAAAAAAGGAAAAGAAAGGAGATGTGCTTTAATATCCCCGGCAAACGTCTGTGCTCTCCCACTTTGAGAGGCCGCCTCGCCTTCAGGGTGATGTGGTCCGGGGTTTTTCTCTGTCCTGCTTGAAATGCCGGAGCTCTAATAGGAGCAGCGGTTTCAGTAAAGGGTCAGACGTTTTGAGGAAATGCATATGAATCGAGCCATTAATTATGGAGGAGGCCTGTCAACATCAAAGCCCGTGGTATTCTTTGCTCATGGTTTAAATAGTTCAATAAAGGAACTTATTAATGAGGGCTAATTTGTCTCACTCTTCTTTTCACTTTGCTCCATTAAAACCTGCTTTGTTTCAGTGTGCAGCTGAAGGTTAACCCTGCGACCTCGCTCTCTGTGTGCGCCGGGCTTGATAAGAGCGAGTCTGGCCGTTGTTTTAACCTCTCGAGTGTTTATAGAGTAGATTAGAGCAATTATACGTATTTATGGAGCGTTATGTGTGTGTGTGTGTGTGTGTGTGTGTGGAGGGCGATCGGCTGTGAACAGTGTTGTGTCGAATCCTGTTTGTTACACAGCCCAATAACATCTGGGCCCGGGCTGCTTTGAAACAGCAATATTAGTTTAGTGTTCTTACATCATGCTCTTTCATGTGGTGGTCGTTTAACAGCAAGGAAGGAGTGGAGGAGGAGGAGGAGGAGGAGGGGAGGGGGAGGAGGAGGAGGAGGAGGAGGAGGAGGAGGGGGAGGAGGGGAGGGGGAGAGCAATGAATCAGAACAGCTACAGTCAACTGGTAGAAGAAGAAGGTCACGTTGGACCCAGAGGAGAAGATAGATCATGGAGTGTCATGACGTCATAGAGACGACCAAAACCCAAATACCGCAATAAGAAACGTGGTGACAGAAACACCAAAATGCTGAAAAACCTCAAATGTCACATAAAAAACACTGATTCACTTCAGTTCCCTGCAGACAATGAGCAGCCACAGCAACACGTTCATTTGGAATAGATTACAAAGGTGGAAAACTATCTTCTAGCTAACACAATAGCAATGCAACCAAGTATACGTGCAACAGTCTGTTACAACTACAGACTATTTCAGTTAGATTAACTCTACTGTTTCTACAGTCCTCAGAGTGGAGGACCAGGACCACATGGTACCAGGGTTATTATGGGATGGAGCAAGACCATGTTACCAGGGTTATTATGGGATGGACCAGGACCACATGGTATCAGGGTTATTATGGGATGGAGCAGGACCACATGGTACCAGGGTTATTATGGGATGGAGCAGGACCACATGGTACCAGGGTTATTATGAGATGGAGCAGCACCATGTTACCAGGGTTATTATGGGATGGAGCAGGGCCACATGGTACCGGGGTTATTATGGGATGGAGCAGGAACACATGGTACCAGGGTTATTATGGGATGGAGCAGGACCACATGGTACCGGAGTTATTATGGGATGGAGCAGGAACACATGGTACCGGGGTTATTATGGGATGGAGCAGCACCATGTTACCAGAGTTATTATGGGATGGAGCAGCACCATGTTACCAGAGTTATTATGGGATGGAGCAAGACTATGTTACCAGGGTTATTATGGGATGGAGCAGCACCACGCTACCAGGGTTATTATGGGATGGAGCAGCACCACATGGTACCAGGGTTATTATGGGATGGACAGGACCACATGGCACCAGGGTTATTATGGGATGGAGCAGGACCACATGGTACCAGGGTTATTATGGGATGGAGCAGGACCACATGGTACCAGGGTTATTATGGGATGGAGCAAGACCATGTTACCAGGGTTATTATGGGATGGACCAGGACCACATGGTATCAGGGTTATTATGGGATGGAGCAGGACGACATGGTACCAGGGGTATTATGGGATGGAGCAGGACCACATGGTATCAGGGTTATTATGGGATGGAGCAGCACCACGCTACCAGGGTTATTATGGGATGGAGCAGGACCACATGGTACCAGGGTTATTATGGGATGGAGCAACACCACATGGTACCAGGGTTATTATGGGATGGAGCAGGACCACATGGTACCAGGGTTATTATGGGATGGAGCAGGACCATGTTACCAGGGTTATTATGAGATGGAGCAGCACCATGTTACCAGGGTTATTATGGGATGGAGCAGGGCCACATGGTACCAGGGTTATTATGGGATGGAGCAGGACCACGTTTCCAGGGTTATTATGGGATGGAGCATGGCCACATGGTACCGGGGTTATTATGGGATGGAGCAGGAACACATGGTACCAGGGTTATTATGGGATGGAGCAGGACCACATGGTACCGGGGTTATTATGGGATGGAGCAGGACCACATGGTACCAGGGTTATTATGGGATGGAGCAGGAACACATGGTACCGGGGTTATTATGGGATGGAGCAGCACCATGTTACCAGAGTTATTATGGGATGGAGCAAGACTATGTTACCAGGGTTATTATGGGATGGAGCAGCACCACGCTACCAGGGTTATTATGGGATGGAGCAGCACCACATGGTACCAGGGTTATTATGGGATGGACAGGACCACATGGTACCAGGGTTATTATGGGATGGAGCAGGACCACATGGTACCAGGGTTATTATGGGATGGAGCAGCACCACGTTACCAGGGTTATTATGGGATGGAGCAGCACCACATGGTACCAGGGTTATTATGGGATGGAGCAGGACCACATGGTACCAAGGTTATTATGGGATGGAGCAGGACCACATGGTACCAGGGTTATTATGGGATGGAGCAGCACCACGTTACCAGGGTTATTATGGGATGGAGCAGGACCACATGGTACCAGGGTTATTATGGGATGGAGCAGGAACACATGGTACCAGGGTTATTATGGGATGGAGCAGGACCACATGGTACCAGGGTTATTATGGGATGGAGCAGCACCATGTTACCAGAGTTATTATGGGATGGAGCAAGACTATGTTACCAGGGTTATTATGGGATGGAGCAGGACCACATGGTACCGGGGTTATTATGGGATGGAGCAGGAACACATGGTACCAGGGTTATTATGGGATGGAGCAGGACCACATGGTACCAGGGTTATTATGGGATGAAGCAGCACCATGTTACCAGAGTTATTATGGGATGGAGCAAGACTATGTTACCAGAGTTATTATGGGATGGAGCAGCACCACGCTACCAGGGTTATTATGGGATGGAGCAGCACCACATGGTACCAGGGTTATTATGGGATGGACAGGACCACATGGTACCAGGGTTATTATGGGATGGAGCAGCATCACATTACCAGGGTTATTATGGGATGGAGCAAGACTATGTTACCAGGGTTATTATGGGATGGAGCAGCACCACGCTACCAGGGTTATTATGGGATGGAGCAGCACCACATGGTACCAGGGTTATTATGGGATGGACAGGACCACATGGTACCAGGGTTATTATGGGATGGAGCAGCATCACATTACCAGGGTTATTATGGGATGGAGCAGGACCACATGGTACCAGGGTTATTATGGGATGGAGCAGGACCACATGGTACCAGGGTTATTATGGGATGGAGCAGGACCAGTTAATGAGTTAATGGAAACACCTGACAGAATCAAGTAGCTGGACTTTATCTGACTTCAGAAATATGCTTTTATTTTGGTGAAAAAAACAAAGTGAAATGAAAGTAAATCTTCAATAAATCAGACCCAGAGCTCAAGTACATGAGGTAGAGGATGTCATAAGGTGCATTTCCTTCACCTTTAGAAATGTGTGAAAGCTAAATATCACAATAAGAACACTGGTGATGGAAACACCTACACTTCAGAGCGTCTCTGAACTATCGCTGAACTATCGCGGTGATTTTTCAGGAATGTCCATAACAACGTGACATGGGAAGGTATAGAGCGATACATTTTCCTAAATCTAATGTTGTGGAGCCAGAATTGCGTCTCATACAGTACGCCTGAGCATCCTTCAAAGTTTTGGCAGTTGTAGAAATATCTCTTCTAGAGTGACTTCAGTCAACAGCAGAAAGTCACGCCGGCCCCAGAGGAAGAGGAGCGGCGCTTAGCAGATGAAGGAGGGAGGAAAAAGTCAGAGAACTCAGAGGAGGTAAATATTTTATTGCCTTGGTCGGTGAAGGACACTGATGGCGATATTATTAGCCGGGGTCCTCGTGGGGGCACTTGAGTGTGAATTGCTAATCAGGAAGGGCCTTCTGGGCTCTAATCCCTCTTTGAGTGGCCGGCCTGGAATCAGCGCGTCTCGGGGAGACTCCCCACTGCTTCTGGCTCTGGAGGCTCCATTCAGCAGCACAGCCCTCCTGTCCCATTCCCACAGTCCCCTCACACTGTGCACCGCAGCACACACACACACGCACACACACACACACACACACATGTGCACACACATCCTCCTCTAACCAAATTAGATTAGACCCGTCCCTTTCTCCCCCAGCAAGGCGCTGGTCTTTTCTCTGCCCGGTCATTTATCCTGCACCCCTCCTTTTGTCTCTGCTTCATAAAAGAGAAACAAATTCCCAAACAAGTCTCCTCCTACCAAAAAAAAAAAATACAAGTTTGGAGAAAAAAATGAAGGAGAAGGAGAAGGAGGCAGACATCGTCAGGAGACCTGAGGTGATGCTACGACTACAGCCTGAGGCCTTTGGTGTGTCAGCTCTAACGACTTGTGCTAGTCTGCGTGTGTGTGTGTGTGTGTGTGTGTGAGAACGAGGCCAGCTGTGCATCTTGTCAACCTGTTACCCCACAACAACACTAAGCCGTTTGTGACAGCCACCACTAAGGATCTCTTTATTGTGGCCCCTCGCTAACATTGTCCAACATTTGCTCGGCTCGGTCCGTAAATCCTCCCTGACGAGAGCAGATAAAGTGCCGGAGTTGGCGATGGGTCTGCCTGCCTCTGTGTATGTGTGTGTGTGTGTGTGTGTGTGTGCGTGTGTGTGTGTGTGTGTGTGTGTGTGTGTGTCAGAGTCCTGGAGTATTAGTTGTTTTGATTCCTTGTATCTCTATTCCTTGTGAAGCAGTAATGGACACTGACGCATATGTAGGCAAAATAAAGGCCTGGAGTTGAAAGGGTCTTTTGTAGGGAGAGAAGCCCGGGTGGAAGCTTATATTCCTCCTGGTTGAGCGTGCAAGCAGCCAAGCTATCCCAAAAGCAGCAAATTGAGATCAAAGCGAAATTAAAGCTGACTCGTTCAAAGCGAGATAAAAATGTGTGAGCCTGCAGCGATATTTTCTCCATTGATTTCCTCCTTTTTTGCTTGCGCTCGGTGGGACCGCGCCGGCTGTGCTGCGCTCAGCGCCGGCGCTGGGAGAGACTGGGAGCGAGCTGCAGGGAGACAGGAAACGACCATCGATACAGACAGAACCGCCGCCGCCGCCGCCGCCGCCATGACGGCCGGCTCTGAGCGGCTTTCACCACTGAGACTGTGGGGAGCTGCTCCCTCCCCTCCATCTGCTTCCACTCTGCGTTAGGAGGCCTTTTCCAAACCAGATAGTTGTAGGAATGCAGTTATAGGAATGTAATTGTAGGGCGCCCCCCCCCCCCCCCACCCCCCCACTGGTGGGTTAGTCCCTATAGGAACCATGCAGCCTCGGGGGCCGTTTCTTGGTTTGCATTCACATCAGTAGCAGGAACTCTCTGGCGGTGCTGTCCAAGCTTGAATGTGTCTTGTTCTGCCACGTGTCTGTCTGTCTGTCTGTCTGTCTGTCTACATAGATAGCCAGCCATCTAGATAGCTATTTAGCTCACAGGCTATCTAGCTATTTATCCATTTAGCTAGCTATCTACAGTAGCTACCTATGAAGCTACTGTAGCTCCCTATGCAGCTAAGTATCTAGCTACCTATTGTATGTAGCAAAGTATCAAGATAGCTAGTTATCTATCTATCTTCCTGTCTATCTATCTTACACATATACGATCTGTCTATCTGCCTGTCTGTCTGTCTGCCTTTCTTTATGGATGGATAGCCAGCCATCTTAACAGCTATTTAGCTAGCAAGCTGTTTAGCTACTATCTATTTAGCTAGCTATCTACAGTAGTTATCTATCTAGCTAAATGTCTAGCTAGCTAGCAAACAGATCTGTCTTTTTAGATAGACTGCTAGATAGAATGATAGATAGCCATCCATTCATCCATCTAGCCATCAATGGATTCTTTGTTTCATTCTTTGCTAGATTTCACCTGCCACTCATTAAATCTATTTAATTTAATACTTAACACAATTTCTTGGAACCACTTGACATAAGATGGACTAATGATAAAGACTATGATGGCGACTGGTAAAAGAAGAACCGTCAGACAGGAGCCAAAAGGAGTTATTAACTAATACAAAAACACATTGCACAACGTGTCGAGCTGTGGCAACAACAGGTTATCTAATCCATTTTGGAATATTCAGATCTGGCACGCAAAGCACAACTTCTAGGAAGGTTGACTGTTCCTGTGAGTGTGTGTGTGTGTGTGTAGAGGATCAGGCCTCCGTCAGGAGTGTTGGAATCGTTAGAGGATGGAGCTGTTTGACACACTTGTTTGATACATTTGTGATCAATAAAAATTTGAGATCCGTGTCCTTCGTTTGTCTCTACAATAGACATGACATTTTAACAAGTCATTCTGAGGATTTGATTTTCTTCCTCTTCTTCTTTTTTTTAATGTAGGCGTGATTTTACATATTGGCTCAGGTGTCACACCCTGCACAAGTTTTGTCAGATTTACCCCGCCAAAATAAAACAAAAACACAGGCGCTCTGCTTTTAGCTTTCAGCGGCTTTAAACTTGGTCAGAGATGCAGATTTCTCAGACGACTGTCAGCCGTAATTAGACCCAACGCTAACGCTCCAAAC
Source organism: Karalla daura (assembly GCA_029224185.1). Taxonomy (NCBI): domain Eukaryota; kingdom Metazoa; phylum Chordata; class Actinopteri; order Chaetodontiformes; family Leiognathidae; genus Karalla; species Karalla daura. Next base: position 25,973,896 of record CM055192.1, on the reverse strand, counting down.
GATGACACAACAGCAAACAGAATGCCTTTGTTCGGCTGGAGCTCAAACCGCCCTAATTATGTGTAATTTGCGGCGGCGGTACCTGCGCTGCAGGTTGTCTGGAGGTGTGAAGGGATGAGTGAAGGCGCAGGTGAGCAGCGTTTGAAGTCCACGCGGGGATTGACAGGCCTCGCAGTGAAACCTGAGCAGGTATGAAGACAAGCTGGAACAATCAGGCCCGGACTGCTCCTCTCTCTCTCTCTCTCTCTCTCTCTCTCTCTCTCTCTCTCCTTGATGTTCTCCTCCTCTCTCGCTCTGTACGCGGTCGCACGTGTCAGCCCGTCTCGCTCCGACGAGGCCAAAGCGCCGGGACGAGAACTCTTAACGCGTCAAACCGGTCACGCTCGAGTTGACGGATATAATACGACATGTTCTGCGACACTGTTGGTGTCACAGACATATCGTGAAGATCGAAACAAAAAACACAAGACAAGAAAAATCATCAGCTCATTTACACCGTGTGAAAAGACATGAGCTGGAAACAAGTCAAGTTCACGGTGAGAGGAAAGACGACCATGTTTTATTCATTTACAGTGACGCCTAGAAATGCACAAAACCTAAATACTGCAATAAAAAACAAGTAATGGAAACACCTATGACAGAAAATGTTGCGTAAACATGTTTTCACATAGAGACACTGAACACAAAAGTGCACTGGAAACAGTCTTTTTGCATTTATGTGATTTATCTAAACCAAAATATCATCAAAATATCTGTAAAAGATATAAATATTTAATATGTGTTGTGTATTTATGTCATATTATTTGAGTATATTATATTATAAAGCAATGAAAAGAAAAAACATGTGTTGGACGTCAAAGTGGGAACTTGAGGGACGAGAGGGAATAGACTCAACCTGAAGATGTGCTGAACCCAGATGTTGCATCATCTCCAGGTCACGTGACCTGACGTCGGGGTCACATGACCAGTTCCCTTCAGACCAGATGGACAGAGGAGGAGACTCAACTGTTTCTACATCTGATTCAAAGATCTAAGAAAACTGTGTTCTGGACGTCCATCTTCCTCAGAGTGGAGGACCAGGACCACATGGTACCAGGGTTATTATGGGATGGAGCAGGACCTCATGGTACCAGGGTTATTATGGGATGGAGCAGGACCACATGGTACCAGGGTTGTTATGGGATGGAGTAGGACCACATGGTACCAGGGTTATTATGGGATGGAGCAGGACCACATGGTACCAGGGTTGTTATGGGATGGAGCAGGACCACATGGTACCAGGGTTATTATGGGATGGAGCAGGACCACATGGTACCAGGGTTATTATGGGATGGAGCAGGACCACATGCTACCAGGGTTATTATGGGATGGAGCAGGACCACATGGTACCAGGGTTATTATGGGATGGAGCAGGACCTCATGGTACCAGGGTTATTATGGGATGGAGCAGGACCACATGGTACCAGGGTTGTTATGGGATGGAGCAGGACCACATGGTACCAGGGTTATTATGGGATGGAGCAGGACCACATGCTACCAGGGTTATTATGGGATGGAGCAGGACCACATGGTACCAGGGTTATTATGGGATGGAGCAGGACCACATGGTACCAGGGTTATTATGGGATGGAGCAGGACCACATGCTACCAGGGTTATTATGGGATGGAGCAGGACCACATGGCACCAGGGTTATTATGGGATGGAGCAGGACCACATGGTACCAGGGTTATTATGGGATGGAGCAGGAACACACTCTACCTGGAGGAAACACCTGCAAGAGGCAGATGGATTTCATTGAAACTTCAGCAGCATCGTGTTTGTTTTGAAACACAACTGTAGACTATTTCAGTGACATAAACTCACAAACTGTAACTGAAAACATGTGTTTTCAGTTAGTCTCTTGTTGCTCTTGAGCTCTTGTTGCTTTATGGTACTTTGCTTGTTTTCCTTCCCTGTGTTCAGTGTGTGACAGTCGACACTAGGTGACTGAGGTGAACTCTCAAACACATACAGAAAGAGCGCATTTGCACATCCCTCTCTCTCTCTCTCTCTCTCTCTCTCTCCCTCTCTCTCTCTCTCTCTGCTACACCTGGGCGAGCCGAAGGCAGCGTGAATGGAGGCTGAGGAAAGCGTCTTTTAATCTGTTTCAGATATTGTTTCATAGCTGTGAGCGGTCTTACCTCATCGAGGAGGCTTCCTCCTCAGACACAGGGATCACTGTATCTGCAGGAATTCTCTGGGGCTCAAATATCAAAACAGAACTAAATAAGCTGTCACTCTGAGCCTCGGCCGATCACAGGCGACACTCTGCCACCGAGCCGGAGAGGGGAGACAGCCACCAGACAGTGGAGCAACCCAGAGGTTGAAAGGTCATTCACGGATACCTGAGGGAAAGAGAGGAAACATGTTTACCTTCTACCTAAAACATCATCACATCCTCGTTTATATGTACATTTTGTATTTTGAAGTGACTGATGAATAAAACTAAGCCTACATGTGGTTGCCAGATAAGTCTGAAATAGTGCCAGGCGAGCAAAAAAGCTATGGCGTTTGGACATGAACAAATAAAGTCACGTGATCATTCATGCGAGTTGCCAGATCAGCATGAAAGGAGCCAAAGCTGTGCAGAACCAGAGCATGATATTCCCCCAGCTAGAGACAGGATTGTAAAACAGGCTCTGAGGCATGTCTGATGAAACCAGTGTCCCATTGCTTCCACGTATATTCACAGACTCTAGCCGTCCTAGTTTCCCTCTGAGTCTGAGACGCAGTGAGAACAAGTGAAGCGTAGTAGCAGCAGAAGTGTCTCGTTTTCACACTCCGGCCCTTGTCAAAGAGGCAGCTGTTGCTAACCCGGTCGAGGAATGTGCCCGTGGGCTCGTCTCCTCCCCTTTAGTCTCGGAGCAAGTGCAGCGACTGTTTGACTTTCTCATGTTTGGTCGTCCAGAGGTGTGGATATCATCAGACTTCACAACATCCACTGATCCACTGATCAGTGATCCACCTGACTGATCCAACAGGAGAGGTTCCATCCTCGCTTCACCTTTTATCTCCACATGGCGAGAAGAAACAGGATGTTCCTTTCTTTTTCCTGTGGTTGAACAAAACATGCATTCCTCCACGTCCATCCCACACACACACACACACACACACACACACACACACACACACACACACACACACACACACACACACACACACACACATGTTTCTACTTCTGATTTTGGTGCGTTTGGTGCACTGAAGAAGTGTAGAAGAAGAATTGACCTACAATACATGACTTAGCGTAACTAAATGTGATGCTATCAGACTCCAGTGAGACCAGTCTGGGGTTGACTGGGTGTCTGTGGGTGACCCAGTGCAGACTACATGTTGAAGTGTCTCTGGTACCTGTGATGCTGTGTCATTAGGTGTGAATGGCTGAAGCTCAGGGGAAGCCTCCACTGCCTGAGTGTGAATGAGTGAATGTGATTTGTGATTATAGAGCTTTGAGTGGTCATGAGTACTAGACTGTTGAAACTGTTGTTCAACCCGAGCTGAAAACATTATGATCGATTGATAAAGAGAAGAAGAAGAGCGCAGGTTTTTAGTTTTGCAGAACTGTGACCGTTGTCTCACCTCAGTGAGGTAAAGTCAGATGAAGCGTGATGCGAGTGTTCAGACTTCAGAGGACACATATGAACGTGTCCCTGGTCTGTTTTGTGCTGCTCAGACCTTCATAAAAGCATCAGATGAATCACATCTAGAAAATAAAGTCAGGTATGGGTCACTTTTGTCTGGGGTGTGAAGGCAGAAGTGTAACAGTGTAAACCAGCAGTAGATCAGTGAGACGTGGCTGCTTCATGGAGCTGGGACATGGACGGAGGCGTGACTGACTGCGGCCAGGTCTGAGCTCTTAAGCTCGTTATTAAAAGCATTCACGGCCTTAAAGCTCCGAGCAAAGCTTTGTTGGCTCTTTTAAGTCTTTGTCATTTCCTCCAGAGAAAGATCTCTCATCCCAATCAGAGAAGGCGAGGAGGCGAGGAGGATTTATCTCGTCTTCACGTCGGCTGAGGACAGATTGGAGGCAGCGGGGTCTCCTTGTTTCCTCACATTAGACTTCAGTCAACTTCAATATGAGAACGTTTTACATCTTCGGGGCAGTTACAGCCCGAAGGTTAAACCAACCAGAACCAAAACCAACACCATCTGAACCAAACGGAACTACAGCTTTATCACAGGTGGAACACAGGCTGAACTGACCTGTGCTGGACAAATAAATGAATTAAAATAAGAGAAAAGCAGTTTCTGTCCTCAAACAGTAAAAGCATGTGTGACCTAGAATAATTATCACATAATTAAAACAATTGTTATTACTGATGATAGCAAAATAGATAGAATAGATGAAAACAACTAATTATGCAACTTATTATTATTACTGTGCATCATTGCTGTTGTTTACTATTGTCCCTGATTATAAACTCTGTGAATAATGTAAATAGAGGCCTGGCTACAATAGTCACGTTTATGTATAATTCAGATTTTTTGATTTTTTCATATGTTGCATTTTGCTTGTTTGCTGTGAAGAAATGTGAAGTTGAAGAAACCAAAAAACTCAATTCAGGGTCAAAGACTTGACGGTGAACACACTTTAATGCTTTTATTTTGAAAGGGCAGACCAGAGGAAGTTTCCTCCTCACTGAACGAGGCTCCAGCTACAAAGATGAAACTCCTGAATCTGAATCTCTGGTCCGTCCTTATGCACCGAAGCAGTTAATGCAGGCGGCACATGAAGCCTACAAACCACCTCGAATCAAACTGTGACTCGACGACGTCCGTGCCCTTTAATCTCGGCTCTTGAAGCTTCTCTAAACTGTGAGTCCCCGAGGAGTCGGGCGGCGGGCTTCACAAAGCTCTGCAGGCCACAAGTCCTCGTCACGATCCCTATTTGTGACTCTCGCTCACCCACCAGAACTCGTTTCTGGTGCCAAACACAAACAAGTTTTCCCTGGAAACGCTGAATGCTCCAGAAAGGCAGGAAGCTCCAGACTGAAGAGGAGAAACAAAGACATAATGGACGATAAGTCTGGGAAGAGACGTCTGCTGGGTTTACTCTGTTACTCTGTCTACTCCACTTCGTTTCTAACCTGTGTTCTGTTCCACATTTCAGCTGCGTTGTACGGTTCCCTCTACGTCTTCTGTGCGGCTGGTATGTAAAGCTTCCAAAAACGTATCAGGGGAAATACTTCAAAGTCAAACAGTGAGACATGTGAGTCGTGCTCATCAGAGTGTAACTTTCCCATAATGCATAGCGTGAATGTGACGAAGCCTCAGACAGCCTGTGAGATGAACCCACAGTCCTGCAAACTGTCATTAAAGCAACAATGAGAAGCAGCTGATGATAAGATAATGTAATCACAAGATCCAAAAGGATCACATCAGAGAAAGTGCATTTACGCTTGGTGCTCATTTCAACGTGAGTATCTACTTACTTGTGTACATTTATCTGTGGTTATGAGTACTTTTACTTTGAGTCTGAGTACAAACTGTTTGATTCAAACTTCAAACTTCAATCAGTGGGTCCGACATCTGAAGCCTTTCATCCAGCCTTTACTCTCCTTCATCTATTTCTGCACTGCAGATGTTGATGTCTGCGCCTTCAGTCGACCAAAAGGAGGGTAAACAGCACTTCTGCATGTGTGTGTGTGTGTGTGTGTGTGTGTGTGTGTGTCAGGTCCCGTCCACAGTGTTGACAGTGTGGCTTCAGAGCGAGCGAGTGTTGCTGTCTAAACAGGGCGACGCTGAGGTTCAAATGGGTCAACAGGAGTGAAAGACAACACCCCGACACACACACACACACACACACACACACACACACACACACACACACACACACACACACACACACGCGCGGCTGACAACTCGGGGGACATGCTCCAGGACGCCCTGTCAGCACCGTGACCCTCCCAGTGTGAGCCGCTCTGAGCTGCACTGTAAAAACCAACACCTGGAGCCTCAAGAATGAAACCGTTCGCCTCGAAATGATTCTTTAAGAATAAAACTGAATCAATACAAGCAAAGACAATGCACTAGCTGTTGCTCACTCACATCCTGTATTTAAGTACAAGTACAGAAACTTTTGTAAAGAAAGTACAAGTATTGATTCAACCCCTTTACTCAGGTACAAATAAGAAAGTAAAAGGTGTGACATGTACTTGAGAACAGAGAAAAGGGACAAAAAAACATCTGTTGAAAAGGTAACATTTTGAAAATATGTTCAAAATGTAAAGGAGTAGAAAGTGCAGAAATGTGTCTTCAAATGTAAAAAGTAGGAAAACTAAATAGAGCTGCCTGAACAATCTGCCTCAGTACAGTAATGAAGTATGTGCACCTTGTCACATCCTCTATCTCTGGTCTCTCATCACAGGCCGGTGAGACGCAGTGACTGAAGTTAACTTTGATGGAAGAGAAACAAAAGGAGTGAAACGACCTGAAAAACGTTTTCAGGTCTTCACGGTTCGTTCTCACTGAACAGAAAACATGTTCAGATGTGAAACTTCTCCTTCCAGCTGTGGCCTCCTCTGATCTGCAGCATCACTCCGCTCTGAGCCAGGTCACACCTAGGCTCCGTCTCACAGTAAATAGTCCAAACGAGTCCAAACAGAGTCATACAACATAGTCCAAACAAACACTTGATTTGGACTCTGTTGCTAAAAATCAACCACAACATGTTAGACATGCCACAGTTTTCATGTTCCAGTCACATCACTGACTAGTTGTCACAGTGTGTGGTTTTAACAGTGTTTCCTGTCAGCCTGGCACTGCTTGTTGTCTTGGTTTACTCTGTTCTGGGTTGTTTGGTTTTTACAGTGTGATCCCGTCTCTGGTCTCCTCCTGTCCTCCTCTCCTCCTCTCCTCCTCTCCTCCTCTCCTCCTCTCCGCTGGCTCAGGTTCAGGACGTCTCCATTAGCACCTTCTGGTGAAAACCCTTTCATCCCGACGGCTCTGACCCTGTGATGTGACCACGGGCTGGGGCTGTTAACCTGTCACCGTGACGACGGCGAGGCGGGCACGCACACACACACACACACACACACACACGCACACACACACACACACACACACACACACACACACGCTCAGAGAGGAAGTCCCCGGTTCAGCCTCTAATGACTGTTTGCTCGGCCGTCTGGAGGTGTTTGCTCTGGTCTGTTGACTCGAGGCTCCGAGTCGACACCTGATACGGGTTCTCCACATCCGTCACCTCGTGTGTCAGGCTGTTGTTACAGAAACATGGAGATCACACTCACGTCCTCTGGCATCCTGCCACACGCTTTATTAAACATGGTTCACAATGACTTTTATGAGCTTCAAAAGCAGTTGACTCAACATAAAAGTCGAGTAAAATCTGAATCAGGTTAATATTTGTTCCTCTGTGAAACCCTCGGATCACTGACAGTCTGTCTGTCTCAGGACAAACCACCAGCTTCCTCGAGGATGCTGCTGAGGTGCATTCTGGGAAAAGCTGTTCAACATGGACCAAATATGTATTTGTATGTGTACTACTTACATATATGTAGTGGCAAGCATTCAAAGAAGTGCAACAGAAGTTTCTGAAACTGAAGGAGCTTTTGAAACAAACAAGTATCACTCTAGTATCAAAGAATAAAATCTGTATCAGTGTATCAGTGAATATGAAGCAAAAAGCAAAGAAACCAAAATCTTCCTCAGTTGAACGATTATTCATAATCCACTTTGTCTTAAGACTTATTCCAGGAGGTTTGCATGACCGTGGAGAGACATATCAGTTCATGTTTTCTTTGACAGATTTTTTGGACATTTTGTTAAAGTCTCTGCAGCTCTTGGTTCATGCTGATGTTAATCAGTGCAGTTTCATTGGAAATGAAATCAAAAGTGAACAGAATCACTGAGGAGCTGCACTGGATTCCTCCTCATGGGGACATGGGGAGAATACGGCTGATTTTCTTTTTTTAGTTATTAGCATTTTAAATACGAGTCGAACTGATTTTAACGATCCTGAGCAGAACCTGCAGATTCTGGTTTCACTGCTCGCCGTGGAGTCCCACGAGGTGTTGTCAGGGCTGCAGAGTAAATGGATTAAACCGTCTATAGTTATGAATAATCTGGGCCTCTGCAGAGCAATGTGGGCTTCAAGCAGCCATTCCTTCCCTGCCAGACCATTTATCTCCGCTCGCTGGCATCCAATAAGTCAAACCATTAAAATGATTAATCAAGCTCTCACTGAATACCCAGGGACACACTTCAATTGATGGGGCAAACAATTAATGGCATCCTGTTTATTTGAAGTGATTACACTGGGTTTGTTCCCATCTGCCTCGTGGGAGGAAGTGGCGTCCCTGGTGCAGATGCTGTTTGTCACAAGTCACCACGGTGAACACGCAGCCGACTCCAAGCAAACTAGAAATAGAACAATGGCCTCTTCCAAGCCCGTATCCTATTTCACAGGGAACAATGCTTAGTTTGTGGCACTTTTCCACACACATGAAAGACGAGGCGCGCTCCTATAGCTACACACTGTAACGCAGTTTTGTGATATTTTGGTTCCGTTTCGCTTTGAAGTGTGTTGAGGGAAAGACAAACCTCTGCGTGGCATCAAATGCTGAAGGATTTGCGATGCGGCTATAATCACTTAGTTCCAGCCTGTGTTTCGACGCTCCCACGTACAGTGTGTGTGTGTGTGTGTGTGTGTGTGTGTGTGATTAGCGACTCAGGCCCGGGACAATCTGAGCAGCAGCTGCAGCGAAGGTTCTGACTGGAGTTTGTCCTCCTTCTTCTTCTCCTTTTTTTTACTAGAGCAGGACACATAGTTTAGTTGCTGCTGGACAGAGTGTGGATTGAAGGAGCTGCTCCTCCTCCTCCTCCTCCTCCTCCTCCTCTTCCCACTGTCCAATGGCATGATTGTTTGTTGTCGTTGCTGTATTGTTTTCATGTCACTTTTTGATCTCGGTTTATGGACCCAGATGTTGGCAGAGGGGTGCAGCCCCACAGAAGAGATGCTGTGGGGCTGCGTCTGATGTTCTCTGTGGTGTAGTTCTGCTAAAACAGCAAACACAGGCTCCTCCCCCCGTCCAATAAAACGCTGCCTCGCAGTCTGAGGCGACCTGCTTTATCGACTGCGCTAATAGATTTCAGCCTTCAGAGCTTCTTCTTCTTCTTCTTCTTCTGCAGAGGAACTTCACCTCCAACCTCTGACCTCTGTTCTGTGCAGCCAGGCCACCCTGGGTTTTCTGAAGAAGCAAAGTCAAGACTAGGAATTACTTTATTGATCCTTAAAGGGAAATTCATTAGTCTGGCAGCTCATCTTCCATCATCAGAAGCATTAACAGCTGGATGGCTGCAGGTCCAGAGAGTCTTCTATATTGAGGGAAGAGAAGCCTCCACTACCTCCATGTTGTGGTGCATCCAGGTGTCATGAAGTGGACCATCCCAGTTATTGAAAACTACCAGCTCTGGAGGATGTCTCCAGCCTGTTCCAGCTGAGATGAAGAGGTGTTTTCATGATGAAGGCTGAAGTGCAGATCTAGCTTCTCTCTGCCTCAGTCATCCTGAGAAACATCAACTCTGTGTCCAACCAGAGAGATGAGCTGGACATACTGGTGGAGACTCAGAGAGGAGAACAGTCCTGGAGAACATCCAGCCAGGACCACCTCCATGTGGAGTTCTCCATGGAGCTGCTGCTGGATCCAGACTGAACATCCTGAGGCTCTTTGATGAGATCAGGAGACCTCAGTCATGTTTCTGATGGATCCACTGGGATGTGGTGGAGAGATGAAGCTCTGGAGATGCTGGAGTCCATTCTGAACAACTGGAACCATCCACTCCATAAAACCTGGATGGAGCAGAACATGGAGGTGGAGGAAGGAGATCCTCTGGACCTGCAGCCAACAGGGTCTACTTCTCCTGAGCTGCCAGACTAATGAATTTCCCTTCAGGGATCAATAAAGTCATTCCTGTTCTGATTCTTATGAAGTGACATCTGCTGATAGTCAAACAAACACCGACATCAGTGCAGCTTGTTGTCTTTGTTTACAGTCTTGCTGTCGTTGATCTCCTCTCTGAACTGCTCAGCTGAGCCGAGGATGCTCTAGGCAGCGAGTTGGTAGATTTAGAGGTGAAAACCTTCATCTTCCACTTCACTCACGCTTCCCGTCGAGCTGCATCTCTACCACGAAGGAGGAGCTGTAAAAGTTCCACCAGCTATACAGTTCTAAGAACTCCCACAGAGGCAAAACGTGGAACAAGGGGAACTTCCTCAGAAAGTCACAAGAACTGAGAAAAGTTCCTGTTGGTGTGAGAGCGTCTTATGACTGTGGACTCTTGTTTGTCAGTGAGTGATGAATCCAAGATCTGTTAAGCTTTACAAGAAAAGCTTTTAGCGACAGTATAAAAGGACACAAACTATAATCTTAACATCAAGGACTCAAACCTTGCAGAACACCAAGGAGGACTCGAGTCTTGTCGATGTTTCAAACTTTTATGAAAAACCCTGGGGAGGCTTTGCCGCTCAGAGACGTCGGCTCTGTGTGAGTTAGATTTTGTCGTCATCCAGAGCTCAGAAAGAAAAAAACAGCATTCTACCAACTGCTCAGTTCATAAACTCCTGCTAAAAGTGGGGAACTTGTTCCAGAAGTTTTTAGGAACTGGGAAAAGTTCTTATGGGTGCAGGGAAACCAGCTGATTGGAGATTAGCTGACAAATCATTAAAGTACAGCTGCCACATATGAGTCATTGATAGATAGATAGATAGATAGATAGATAGATAGATAGATAGATAGATAGATAGATAGATAGATAGATAGATAGATAGATAGATAGATAGATAGATAGATAGATAGATAGATAGATAGATAGATAGATAGATAGATAGATAGATAGATAGGTAAAGAACCATAAACAGAATTCTACCAAAATAAAACAGGAAACACTAAACCCACATCCTGACACCTGTAAAGGTTGATAGGTGTGAATGAGTCAGGTCTGTGTGTGTGTGTGTGTGTGTGTCCTGGTGGAGGGAGGAGGTAGAGGAGGGTGAGATGGCCTCTGCGTAGCTTCTTACCACCAATCAGCGGCAATAAAAAAAAGAAGAAGAGGAGAGGGAGCCAGAGGCGGCGAGGGGAGCAGAGCTTCTCTGTAATTACAACATGGTCTTTAAAAGCAAATACCAAGCCCTAGCAACCTCGACTGGGGGAGACAGAGAAAAGAAAGGGAAGGGTGGGGGGGATAGTGGAGAGGAGGAGGGGGCAGAAGAAGAAATAGGCAAGGGGAGCTAAGAAGCGCCACAGAGAGCGACCCCGCGCTGACCTCGGCTCTCCAACAATCGTCCCCTGCCAGCTGGAGCCAGGGTTAGGGGCGAGAGCGAGGGGCCGGGCAGGATCCCCTCCGATTTATGACTGACTATAAGGCCCCTGAAAGAAACCCAATCACCCAGGATTCCTGCGCAGCATGACTCTGGCTGGGGAGAATAGATCGCCCGGGAGAGTGTGGGACCGGCAGAGGGCCACTTCAGCGAGGGGAGGGCCGGGCCGGGCCGGGCCGGGCCGGGCCGGCCAGGCCGGGGCGGGCGGGGGCGGGGGCGGGCACGGCCTCCATTATCATCCAACATGATATCATTACCCCACCAGAGTCCGACTCCCAGCCCCCCCCCACCCCCCTGACTTGGGATGATCCCTTTTTCTGAGACATATTTCGCAACCTGGATTTTACACGCACCCGGGCTAATTGCTCTATCTGTCTAATTAGAAGCCGCGTTAATGGTTATTAAATTTCAACCTGCTATCAAATGTGGAGAGAGGGGAAGAAAAAAAACAAGAAAAAGAGAAGAGAGAGGCGAGGCTGAGAGTGGGGCATGAAAAAGAAAGGGAGAAGGCAGCTGTCTTTTAGAGCGGGGGTAAGCCGCGCTCGGAGCTACCCCGCTGATCCATTAGCATATCTGAATGATCCTGTTCCTGCACAGCCACCGCCACGCTGCAAGGTGGCACATCTGAAGAACGCGCCCTTTGAATGCGCTCGCAAGCTGGGGGAAACTCTTATTTTTCAAGCCGTTTGAAAAAATCCGGAGACAACTTGATGTTTGAGAAGCCAACAAAAATAAAAGAGGAAGAGAAAAGGGAAAGAGGGGAGAAGGGGAGCGGGAAAAAAAAGTTTGAGATTTTTGAGGACAGAGTTTTACAAGCTTTTTGAAGCCGGATGCTCAATAATTCACTTGATGCTACATGCGGCAGTGCGGCAGCACACACACACACACACACACACACACACACACACACACACTGATCCACATGACAACAGCGCTTGTTGCCCGAGCGTCGTCAGAAGGAAAGTGTGTCACAACCTCAGGTTCAAGAGACACAAATGTGGCGTTTAGTGAGACAACCCTCAAAAACATTGTTCAGAAATTGCGCATAAACAAGCTCAGAGAGGATGGACTTTACTGATGCCTCAACTGGGAAATTCACACAGTAAACAATAAGCGAAACATTAGTGCACGGGATAGTTAAAGTAGAAAGAGGCACAAGATGGCGGAGGTAGAGATGGTAGGAGTGGTGCAAGATAAGGTAAGGTATCGGAAGATAAGGTAAGATAGTACTTCATTTATCTGGGATTTGGCTGCACATCACACATTATAAGACAAAGTACCATGCTAGAATAAGGTAACCAGATTAGCAATGCTACATTTAGCGTCTTTGATGTCGTACGCTCCATTAAAGCAGCGTTGTTGGAAACCAGCTGCAACTGCGCTCGACTGCAGGGTGAATTTGCAACATGTAAATAATTATGAACAAAGTGTTTAAAAACTGGTTTGTCTGGATGTCAGAGGCACAGAGAGAGAGAGAGAGAGAGAGAGAGAGAGAGAGAGGGTGACACGCCCGATATGTGCTGCATGAGTGAACGTCTGAACGTATATATCTCTGCTTCTCATCCTGAACTTATCTGCTAAATGTGTCAGAGCTTAGGGTTCTCTCTCTCTTTCTCTCTCTCCCTCTCTCTCTCTCTCCCTCCCTCTCTCTGTTTTTTTTGATTAGCCTTGAAGTTGGTCTCCCCTCGGCCACAAAGCGGGCTTCTATTGACTGGTTCCAGGGAGCGTATTGATGGTTCCATAATTTGGGCACAGGAACACAAAAAGGCTGACCCCCGCTGGGCCCAGCACGACAGCCCAGTCAGCAGGGAGGCTTGCATTTATTAGCCTGGGAGAGGAGCTCCTGCAGAATTAAAGCACATTCACCCACCCATTGATCTCTGTCATGAAAACAATACTCGCCTCCCTCTCTGGCAGCGAGCGCGGCGGCGCTGCATGCTCTGAGGTAATTCGGCCGCCATAGAAAGAAAGCAGGAGCAGGCTCACACCCTCGGGCTCCCAGTAAACTATTTGGAGAGGGCGAGGAGGAAGGAGAAGGAGAAGAAAAAGAGAGAGAGGGAACCTTAAGCCATATTAGATTATCAATCCACCTGTCCGATTGTGTTATGCCATGAATCGGGATGAATGTGCGGCTGAATATGAATGCAGCTGTTGTGTGTGTGCTTCCAGGGAGCAGAAACCAGCCTTTTGTTTCGTCCGCTGTGTTGTTACACGCTGAATGCTACTTTATGTGCCTCTGGAGGATTGGGATCCCTCTTGTTTTAGTGAAAAGTGAGGGAAGGAGGGAGGGAAGGAGGGAAGGAGGGAGGGAGGGAAGGAGGGAAGGAGGCTTCACGCAGCTTCCTGCACTTTTTTACTTTCCTGGCTGCTGTGCCGTGGTCACATTAGAGCGGCTGCACTCTTTCCTTTTCTGGTGAGGAACCTTATCTGGTGGACACGGAGATGGAGAGGCAAGGTGAGGAGGAGGAGCAGGAGGAGGACGAACAGGAGGAGGAGGAACAGGAGGAGGAATTAGGGTGGTATGCTCCGACACGCAGAGCCCCCACCATCTTAGATTCTGTTAATCCACTGATAATGGCCTTCATCACCTCCGAAAATACCAGAGTCACACTGTAAAAATTAAAGGCTTAAGAAAACTCTGAACGCTCGGAGTGGAGAGGAAAAACATCTGCAGGCCGTGCCAACCCATCATCCCGCTCACACGATTCATCACCCGCACAGAGGAGAGAGTCTGAGCTCTATGAACTAAGACTTCAGGACAATACACAGTCATGACAACATGGTGGTAGGAGGCAGAAATCTGTGAACTCATCTTCTGTAAAGATGAGATAAACTCAGATAAACCCTCTTTAGCTCCCATACTGGGAACACTGGCACCAGTTTAAACATGGAACAGTAGTAAAAACCAAACTGTGAGACTGTTACATAACTACACACATAACTACAACTACATAAGCAGGCCATCACCACAATGAACTCTGAACTGAGCTCAGCCTCCAGAAAACGAATAGTGCAATGATAATGATAACGATAATGATAATTCTAGCCCAGTCTTCAGTGCCCATGACTTTTATTGTATGTTCTGTACATGTGATGACAGCAAAGATAGCTCTAGTCATCCAAATCATCTTCTGTGAAGATGAGATAAGATAAACCTCCATTTGTCGCGCGTCAGACAAATTTGCATAAGCGGTAGTGAAAGTCAAACAATGAGAACGAGTTGAGTTGAGACGTGGATCGTTAACATAACAATCATGGGAGTTGTTTGTGTTGTTGTGGGAGTTGTTGGTGTTGTGGCTGGTATGTTTACTTAGAGAAGAGGCTGAGAACTTCAGACAACACTGGTTCATCATGTTTGGAGGAGCTCATGTCTGGAATACAACCAGGAGTTTAGGTTCCTCCTCTGGTTCCTCCTCTGGTTCTGCCTCAGTCTCTGGTTCCTCCTCTGGTTCTCCCTCAGTCTCTGGTTCCTCCACAGGTTCCTCCTCAGTCTCTGGTTCCTCCTCAGGTTCTTCCTCAGTCTCTGGTTCCTCCTCTGGTTCCTCCTCAGTCTCTGGTTCCTCCTCAGGTTCCTCCTCAGTCTCTGGTTCCTCCTCAGGTTCCTCCTCAGTCTCTGGTTCCTCCTCAGGTTCCTCCTCAGTCTCTGGTTCCTCCTCTGGTTCCTACTCAGTCTCTGGTTCCTCCTCAGGTTCTTCCTCAGTCTCTGGTTCCTCCTCAGGTTCCTCCTCAGTCTCTGGTTCCTCCTCTGATTCTGGCTCCTCTATCAGGCTGGATGTGGGCACATCATGTAGCTGCAGCAGAGCTCCAGTCACCACTTAGACTTTACGTGACTTCACATTCTTGTCTAACCAGCGTAGCTTCTCAGCTTGTTCTCCATCACTGTGTCACTTGGAATCATGTAAAAGCAGATTAAGTCCTGTAAAGTACATGGTTTTCCTCAGCTACACTCAGAAAACGTTAAGTCACATAATCATTCAAGTGAGTGAGGGAGGACAAGCTGAGGAGCTACGCTGAGGACAAGGAACGATGTGATCATTCATTTGAGTGACAGGTGAGACAGCCAATCAGAGTGAAGCCTGCACGTGGTTGCCAGATCAGCACATGATGGATGAAAGGCTCCAGATCTGTGCAGAAACAGACCAAAAGAGAAAGGAACTGTGGCAACCAGTGTTCCACGATGATAAGAAAGTGAAGGGATGGGGTGACTGGACACGCTGTGAAGGAGCCTAAAGTCATGTGACCATCCACCTGAGTGAGCAGGTAAGAGCAGAGAGACGTCTGCACATCTACAGCTGTTTGTGTGGAACAGGATTTTAAAAGGGCTGTTAAACACACTCTGAAGCATTTGTGATTAAATCTAAAATCTAAAATAAATCTAAATAAATGCGCCATAGATTCTCTGTTTACACAGGGAGAACAAGAAGTTTAGATCTCCCTCCTCCTCTGTCACTCCCAGCCTGAGCTACAGAGCCTGGTCATCAGGTGAACTGGGTGAACTGGGTGAACTGGGTGTGAGGCCATCTTCCACAAAGATAGCCTCGATGAATCCTGCAGTTTCTCATTTTAGTTTTACAGAGGATTCATCACTGCCAGGGCCAAGTGTCTTCTGCAGGTTGAGATGTTGTGATGATGTTATAGTGCAGCCTTTCTATGGCTATTTGTTAGAAAACATCATGATCCTCATATATGAAAAAATACCAAAAACTTTTATAAACCCATTTCAAGCACCAAAACAATTCATCCACCTCACAGGTTATCTGAAACATTCAGCATTTGGACTGAATTATCTCCCAACACTGACCTGTGAATTTTTTTGATATGAGATCATTGGGTAATGTGAAGTTTGCAATAACCTGCAAAAGGCAGGTAAATAAAAACAAGAAGAAAATACTCCACACAAAATCATTTCCACAGGGCAGGAGCGGACCTGCTGCTCCTCGGCCTCCCAAGACGGAGTCAGGAAGATTGAGTTATCAGTCAGTGTCAGTCAGACAGTCCTGGGGAAGCTGCAGGGGGAGGGGAGGTGTGTGTGTGTGTGTGTGTGTGTGTGTGTGTGTGTGTGTGTGTGTGTGTGTGTGTGTGACTGCTGACCTCAGGAGCTGTGCCGGGCTTTGATGGCGGCTCTCAGGCCGCGGCGTGGACAGATGACACGAGACGACAGAGGATGTCACACTTCACAGGCCGGCTGAAAGGAGCGCAGCGTCTCATTATGCCACCTAGAGCTGCTTTTGTCGGCCGGGGGGGGGTTTGATGTGAGGAGGGGGCCGGGCTCGGGGAGACGCCGTGGCCTGGTATGGGGCGACGTTTGAAGTCGCTGCCGGGACCCTCTCTTTCATATTTACAGAAAAGAAAGAAAGAGAGAGAGGGAGAGAGAGAGAGAGAGAGAGAGAGAGACAGGAGAGAGAGAGAGAGAGAGAGAGAGAGAGAGAGGGAGAGAGAGAGAGAGAGAGAGAGGGAGAGAGAGAGAGAGAGGGAGCACTCGGGGGATGTCCCGTGATTGGCACGTGGTTTTGTTAGCGGCGCTAAACGTCTTGGAGTTAATCACCGTTTGCACCCCGCCCCGTTCATCACCCCCCCCCCCCCCCCCGCACCCCCCCACCGCGTCCCCAGGAGTTTTAAAAACAGTGCTTTGCAGGCACTTTTTTTTTTTGACTCCTCGAGCATGAAACTTCCTTTAATCTATTCTTACTCCAAAAAAAAAAAAAAGCCATTCAAACATCTTACATAAATTATGCTCTTAGCATTAAAATCAAAGGCGAGCATCTGGGCCCGGCTGTCAGTGGGTCTTTTGATGGACAGACACGTCCAGGCCTCCTTCATGGGGAGCGTATGCGTATTGTAATTCCGAAAGCGACTTTGAAACGCGACCGCATCCTCTCGGTTACGGCGAGAACCGCAGCCGTCGCAGTTTTCCTCCCGGTCGCTTCAAGTCAGAAAAGTAAAAAAAATACAATAAAATAATAATACAAAAGAGAAAAAAATGGAGCAAAGGCTGCAGGCGGAGTAATGGAGACAAGCGACGCAGAGCATCGATTGGGTCCACTGGTCACCTCTGAACACACTGGGGATGACTCTGATACACACACACACACACACACACGCACACACACACACACACACACACACACACACACACACACACACACACACACAGCTTCTGAAACCATCAGAGGTTCCTCCACACTGATACAGACTGTGAACCAGCCATTAAAAGATCTGACTTCATCATCAGACTTCACACCCTCTTTGCCTCACACACACACACACACACACACACACACACACACACACACACACACACACACACACACACACACACATTGCATTTTAGCTTCTTTACACAATGCACTGAACCCTGATATCTGACTCTTGGGGCAAATGGAGGAAGATGATGGGTCACAACTGAACCAGCGGATGTTTTTTTGATTCTTGAAGCTTGGAACAATCTACTTTCCCCAGAATATAGCTCCGTCCATCCATCCATGGTGTCCAGATGTTTGCTGGAGCCTCAGACACACACTATTCCCTCTCACACACATCTAGTGTTCAGTTCAGTCTCCGATCAGTCACTTTTACCAGAACGTATGAAACAAAATATGAAAAATACTGAGAGATCCTGAGAGAAACCAACGACAGCATGACAAACACACACCACACCGACCCTCAACATCCACCAAGACAAATCAGAATGACTTCCAGGCAGGAACCGCTTGACATGAGTGAACTTACTTCCTGTAGCGTCCGAAGGTCTGTGCACCTCTGGATGGAGTCATATTCCTGTTCCCAAACTTTCCTCCACACTTCCACTCTCCTTCAAAACAAACTTCACTTCCTACTTCCTGCTTCCTGCAGCTCCACCAAGCAACCCAAAACAAGCTGCACACGCTGAGGCAAACACACACACTCTCCCTTCCTCACTTTTCCCTTTACAAGGTTAAAATCCCAGATTTAAAAGTATTCAGGTGCTAAAGGTGAAGCATAAATCCACACCAACTTCCAGCCTGGATACATCATCATATAGACCAAATATGACATTAGAATTAAAGCTCAAATTCCAAAATGTTGAGTCTATGACATAATAGAATGATAATAATAAATATAATACAATTTCACAAACATACTCTCCTAACTGCTCTGAAACCAGTTCCTGCATCAGATTCCCAGTCGACAGATGTTTATGATAATCAAGAAGCTGCTGAAACATGAACATTTCCAATATTTTCTAACTTACTATCTAATTTTCAGGGACTGAGAGTTCTAGTTTGTCTAGAATCAGGATTGTAGCTGATCTGCTCTCGTGTGAATCTTGGGGGAAAAGTGGATTTCCTGAAACATCTTGAAAGGAGCGTTAACCTTCATTGAAAGCTGGAATTTCCTGGTAATGAACACATTACTTATCGTCATTGTGCCCTGGTCACTCCCAGGTGTGCACCACCCTCTTCACACGTAGTTTCTCTCTTTATTCGGCCCTTATGTAGTTTGGGAGGGGGATTAGCGGCGTCCCTTCCCTTCCTGCCTTTCTTTATGCTATTCCTCGTCTCTTTCTGTGTTCCAGCAGGAAGAACATCTGCATGCAGCTTGAACACGCTTTGTGCTCTGGACAGAAAAGTGTTGCGTCTCCTTCCTCCTCAGTGTAAGTGAGAGGATGGAGGCTCGTCGAGTGGTTCACCTCAGACCTCTGTGGAAGGTCACGGTCAGGGCCTCACACACAAAAGAGAGAGAGACAGATAGAAAAGAGGGTGTGTGTGTGTATAGAGGAGGGGGAGGAGTGTGTGTGAGGAGGGGTGTAAATAGACTCTGTCCTTATCTTTGTTCAAATAGTGTGGAAAGGGAAAGTCAGGAAACACACAAAAGGGAGAGAGGAGAGTGGAAACAAAGGCAGGTACAAGATAATGACAAGGTCAAGTGTGCGCTCAATGGCTCCGTTCAGCCGCAGCCAGATAAGCAGCGACCTGCTGACAAGGTGTGTGTGTGTGTGTGTGTGTGTGTGTGTGTGTGTGTGTGTGTGGGTGCAGAGGGGAGGGGGAGGTCAGGTGGAGCTATGGGGCAGGTCTGCCCTACACACACACTCAGGTACAAAACACACCATCTAGCTACTTTTCTGCTGTTAGAATCGGTTTTAATACCAAGGCTCACGTAACTTAAGTCACAACTAGGAGCATAAAAAGTAAGAAAAAGTACTTCATTTCTGGCTGCTGCTCTCACTGACAACTTATCTCCACCATAGCCTTAGTGTAAAGTTTGCAAATACACAACCAGGATTAAGTTTCTAAGAGAGACTCTTTGTTGTTAACATTAATGTCTGAAACTTCCCAGACTTCTTCATAAGCAATTTCACTGCTGGATTGTATCATGTTGCACAGATATTTTACATAAAAGAACATTGTGATGCATTCTGGCTGCATTCAGCATATAACAGTGAGAAAATACAATGTTAAGAGAATGCAGAAAGTACAGACACTGTCAAATATCATGAGGTGGAAGTAGTAGAAGTAGTAGTAGAAGTAGAAAACCATTTGGTCCATGCTACATCATCTCATTGAGAGTCTCCGATCGACCTAAACATGTGTTTGGACTGTGGGAGGGAACCAGAGTACCTCAATGACATGCAAAAACATGCAAACTCTTCATAGGAATGCTCAGAAAGACCCGACTAGATTTCAAACCCACTAAGGGAATACCAATCTATCAAACCGTAGCACTCTCCAAGTGATTTTCACAATAAGAAGAACAGATAAATGGTGCCATCCATCCCACAGACATTCACAGATTTTCTGAAGACGTAGAAGTGGATACGTAGAAATAAGAACATAGGAAGTTCAGGTGTTTGTGACAACATGTTGTGCAGTGAAGGTCAGAGGTCACACATTAAAATATAATGATAATAATACAATAAATTCATGGTCAAATAGTTATACAAAAACGAGTCAAGGAAGGCGATTAGTTCAAAAAGCACAGGTACAAAGGTTGTTCTGAATAAATGGGAGGAGGACAAAAGAGAAAAGAGGAATCTGTCTATGTCTCTCTGTCGCCACCTGCTGGACAGAGTGGCAGGACTCTGACTGACATCCATTACTGCTCACATGACAGCGGAGCAGCAAAGTTACTGAAAACTCTGTCCGTCACTCGGATTGAGCTGTGAGGAAGCTTCTGCACAGAGCTTCATCTCATCCCAGTTTATTTCCAGATCAGGAGCCGTGACCGCAGAGCTGGAGGAGCGGCTTCTCCAAAACCAGAACCAAACCAAAACAAAACACAACAAAACAAAACGAAACAATGCAGGCTTGAAAGGCACGAATGCCAGTGCATTCATCTACTCTTTTTCCTGGAGCTGCTCCAACAATAACCAACAGCTTGACTGGAAGAATTCTTGTCTGGCTTTGATGTTTAAGTTTCTTCTGTTTCTGAGAGGCGCATCAGCGACTGAGGGAAATCTAGAAAGGCAGCGAGCTCCCATCTGGCGGCGAGCATGACATTAAGTATGATTTCAAACGACAACAAATAAAGTGCGAAGGGGCTACAGCCTTGCAACTCACTTTCACAGAGCATAAAGGATGGGATTAGTTGAAGGCTATCTCTGATGTGTCACTCATCTCCAGGAGAGGGGGCAGGAGGAGAACACGAGATAAAACGTCTTGTGGTGGACCAGCAAAGCCACAGAGATGTGGAGAGAGAGAGAGAGAGAGAGAGAGAAAGGGAGAAAAAGAGAGATAAGTGAGAGAAAGATATGCTTCAATAGATATCTGATACAACTGATCCAGACACTGACCCTAATCCTGATCTGGAATTCTGATCTCATGCCTGGATAAAGGGATAAAAAGCCTCCCAGGGGGGATGGAGGTGGAGGTGGGGGCTGGGGGGGTTGTCAGGAGGGAAGAGAGGCCTGGGATGGGCCCTCGGAGGTGGGCCGGGGTCGGCGGGATGCCGCCTGGGCAGCACTTTGACCACCGAGGGCCTTGAAGATGAGAGAGAGGACGAGGGACTGTAAAGGCTCCTCCACACAAAGCACCAGGATAGAGAGAGAAAGAGAGAGAGGGAGAGAGAGAGAGGCAGAGAGAGAGAGAGGAGCAGGTGGATGGAGCTGCTCCTGGCTGACTTTAAAAACACGGACCGTCGTTTGGAAGCTGCCACTGAAGTGACACAGTGGTATCGATCAAACAAGCAGAGAAGCCGAAGTTGAGCTGGGTGAGTCTCAGCCAGAGGAGCTGCAGCTGCTCGCTGAGCGTCCGCTCCAGTGATTTGATGAAACAGACATTAGCTGGATTAAGAAGGACGTCCAAGAGACGTCAGAGCGGATTTTATTGATGAGAGGTTGAACTAAAGTTAAATGATAAATGGTTCAAACGCTCGAGGCAAAACACGATGAATAATCATAGAAGTAAAAGATGCAAAACTGCAAGTGAAAAAGTCCAACCCTAACGCTGAAGGACAAACGCAACCGGAGCAAGAAAATCTGCACTTCTGCAATAAAATGAGGCAAATTCAGCTTAAAATACTCAAGAAGAGGAAAAGTTCACTTCCTGTCATTTTCATACAGGTAAAAATGTCTGTGTGTGAAAGTATCTGACCGGAAGTAACAAAGTGGTAGCTCTGTTGTTCTGTTCAGTGTTGATCAAACTGTTTGATCATCCTGGAAACTCCAGCGTCAACGTTTTGTGTGGGATTTACTCCCCTCTAGTGTTGAAACCACGTATTGCATTCAAAGGAACAGGTCACTCGCGCGCTCCTCACTTTTTCAAACATTGCAACTACGGTAGCCGCATTGCATCAAAAATTACTTTTCGTTGATCTCCTCCTCCAGTTGTCCAACTCCAACTGCGCTGGTTTGTCCCTCGCCGGCAGTTGTAGTTTCAAGATGGCGGACTGTCATGGCGTCTCCCTACTGGTTTACTCAGCAAAGTATAAACAAATCTAAAATTCTTCCTTATAGGAATGTGATTATTAGCATAGGACATTGATTCTAATCAATAAACACCAAAAATATCACATAATGTCCTGAAGTTGAAAGAACCAGGACAAACAATAATTTAGAGAGAAGTCAAAATAAAGCAAAAAACAAACAAAAAACAAAGTACAAAACTAGCAGAAGGGGACTGCTTCAAGACACATCCTTTTTATCTTTTTATTGCTGCGAAAAGTCAAATGTGCAAATGAGGAACAAAAACTCACAGATTAAAAAATGAAAGCACAGGAAAAATGGTTAAAGACGTGAGAACTGTAATGACACAAGATGAGATCCCTCCTCCACTGGTCTGATGATGGTTTAATTCACCATATTGATGCAGGTTTGACACCAGGCTTTTGAAGCTGTTGTTATTATAGTTCAAAGCTCTTTTCCTAGATCAGCTCTGCTGCTCTTTCTCTTAAAATCTCTTGTGATTTTAATAAAACTCCAATAAGTGTATTCTGACACGGATCGCCCCCCTGTGGCGGCCTCGTGTATCGCATGCCTCCCATGTCTGAGGACTTAGCTGCTGAGGGCTTGACTCCTTCTCGCTTGGCTGCATTTCAGGGAAATGTTAAAAAATGTCCAAACTAAGAGGATGCAGCCGAGCCAAACGACGGCTTTCTTCCAGAAGGAGGCAGTCTGACGTCGGAGATGGAGGCTTAGTTGAGCGCGCACACACACACGCACACACACACACACACACACTCACAATCCCTGCCAGAGCCAGAGCTCTGTGTGCGGAGGATTAATCGGCCGTAGCAGGGGCCCTGATGGAGGGGGAGCAGAGCGTGGAGAACATGGCCCCCACTCTATCAATCAGACAACTCTTCTTCTACCCAAACCAAATTGACCTGCCCGTGCACCGGCCACATCCAAGCTCTGTGTGGAAATAAATCACAGTGGATGAGAGGTAGGTACCTGTCAGCTCCACTGAACGCCAGAGCTGCCCCCCCCCAGCTTCCCCTGGACAGACAAACACCAGGCTGTGTGTGTGTGTGTGTGTGTGTGTGTGTGTGTGTGTGTGTGTGTGTGCCCAGCTGCCTCACACGCACAACAGCCTGAAGAGACAATTATGGAAGAGGTGGATTCAGAATCTTTATGTGTCTTTGTACAAAGACAACAGATAGAGTCCAGTCCCTCTCACACTCACTCTGAAGGGGGAACTAGAGCTAAAACATGATCTAGACATGCAAATTCCACCCGAGGATCCTCCATGGGGGCGTGAACCTGCAGCCTCCGCGTTCTGAGGCAATAGCAGTAAAAAAGAAGCAACAACTCCAGTCCAAAGTGAGAGTTTTGCTCAGAGAGGAGCGTGTTTGTTCGGTATAAATCAGGAGTCTGAGCAGAGAGTGGAGCTGAGGAAGCAGTGTAATCAGCCTGTAACCTGCTCTCCTTGAACCACGCCGGATGTGCCCAGATTTGTCAGAGCTGCTGATGCGTCCTTGCATCAGTGCTGACAAGACAGATTCCCACAGACGCTTTGTGCTGTGACGAATCTGGTGTTTTAGTGATTAGAAATACAACCAGGAGGGTCAGAGGTCACACCCAGAGACCTCAGAGGAAACTCTGATAAACCAACAGATTCAAGATTCAAGGTTTTTTTTCTCTCATACATACATACATACAGTATCTCACAAAAGTGAGTACACCCCTCACATTTTTGCAGATATCTCGTTTTATCTTTTCAGAGCTGTTCTCTATATTAAAAGGTATCATTATTATAATTGCATGCCTGAGGGTTTGTAGTTATGGGTAAGGACATACTCTTCTGGGCTTGTCTATGGCGGTATAGAGACAGATCCATCCAGGTGAATCGACTCCAGACTGACCACCAGAGGACTGGTACGGTTACGTACGGCACAAGGATCTTGTCTTGTGAAAGAGGAGCACAGATCCATGGGTTCAGCAATAACCATTTAATTACTTTTCCATTCCATTTAGCTTTAAAAGAGTCAGGTTCCTTCTACCCCACTGCCCAAGGGTGAAAGGGGGTTCGCACTAAACCTTGGCCACTTGGGCCAATAAAAGGTGTTTAAAGCCTTTTAATACAGCCTCTACATTACTGTGGAGCTCCTGCAGTCCCATCAGGAGATGCTTTTTATCTTGTGTGGACAAGATGAGGAATGTTACTATCAGGTCCTAATGGGACGTCTGGGGGTCTGGACGTTTATGTTCTGCTTATACTGTTATAATAAAAACAGGACTGAGAAATATATATATATATGTGCCTTAAAGCAGACCCATGTCTGTCTGTCTGTCTGTCTGTCTGTCTGTCTGTCTGTCTGTCTGTCTGTCTGTCTGTCTGTCTGTCTGTATCTTTTCTTTTTGCTCTATCTATTTTCACTTTTGTGCACTTTACTGTCTATAATAGCAAAACTTTTACAAAAAAAACACAACCACAACAGTGTGTATGCATGTGTGCATATGTATGTGTGTGTATGTGTGTGTGCGTGTGTATGTGTTTGTGTGTGTGTGTGTGCATTCCCATTGTCCCATTGTCCCCCAGCAGCTGTAAAGTCCGTCCCAGTGGCTGGCTGCAGCTGCAGGAGGTCGTGCGACGTGAGCGATGGTGTGGGGGGAGATAACGCGACGAGGGCCGGGAGTAAATCTCAGCCCTGCTCATCTCTGCTCATCCTCAGCTGCACCTGTGAGGCCGCGCTGACGGATGGAGCACCACGTGTGTGTGTGTGTGTGTGTGTGTGAGTGTGACTGTGTGTGTGTGTGAGAGAGAGAGAGTGTGTGTGCAGCCCAGGCTGCATATCTGCTCCTCTGATCTTGGGTCATCCATTGCTGCAGAATGATGTGTATGTGTATCTGTGTATGTGTGTGTGTGTGTGTGTGTGTGTGTGTGTGTGTGTGTGTGTGTGTGTGTGTGTGTGTGTGTGTGTGTGTGTGTGTGTGTGTCCTACTGAATGCATGGTCACTCACAGAGCTGCAGCGCAATAACAGAACCAGGAAGTGACATCTGGATCAGCCGAGGTGACGGAACAGTTCCCCAAACATCGAGGGCCTCGTTCCCTCTTGCTCACGGACTTTCTGGAACCTTCCACCCCTTCATCTCACCTGGTTCGAACCTTTTAGGTCGGGGGTGTCCACACTACCCCACAGAGAGCTATGTGGCTGCAGGATTTTGTTCCAGCCAGTCATGACAACACAGTTTGACCCTGAAATCTCAGATCAGTTCATTAAACAAGTCGAGTCTGCCGAGGAACAGAAACCTGCAGCCACTCGTCCCCCTGAGGAATCGTTTGGACGCCCCTGCTTTAGGTTGTTGTCTCCGGTCCATCTCTGGACAGATGTTTAGGAATCTGTATTTGGGAGGCGAGCCATGCAGACAAATATATGCTCTGGATTAATTCCCTTGCTGGCAAAACATCAAGATTAGGGCTCAGATCAGAGGTTCCCAGAATCAATTGAAATAATACAAAACATATATGATATAGAAGTTAACCTTGACTCTGAACTTGGAATTAAAAGATTATGGGAAACATGGATTAGCATGTACGGCCACAACAGGGTTATGTTTGCAATGACGGAGTGGGAAGATTGGAGGAGACCTCGTTTCAGAGATGCAGATTTTGTTCTCTTCATATAATTGTTATTTTGCTTTTGTAAGTTTCCAAAAGAACTGTGACATGCTTGTCTATGGGTATGCAGAGCATAAAAACACAGAGAGAAATCTACATTATCTATGCTACAGTTAACATTCTATATCAAGAGAATGAAGGTGCAGGTGCAGGTTGGGAAGGGATCAAGACGGATTCCTTGTTTCAGGTAAACTGACTTTGACAACTCCTGATTCAGACTAATCAATACCCGGTGGACTTCCTGCCCTGGATGGCACCCAGCCAGCGACGGCTCTGCCTCTCCTCGGGTTCCGGAGGTTTCTACCTGCAGCCGGGACCAGAGGAGCAGAGGAGAGGTGATTCACAGCAGTAAATAACGAGCTGAGGAGGAGAGGAGCTCCACAGAGACCAACCCTCCAGCTCTCAATTAGATTCTTAAATGTAATTTCAATGTGCGGTGGAGAAGTGGTTAAAAAAAAGGGCGATATCTGGAAAAATGTAATGTCGTTTATTGATCTTTAATGGGGAGGAGAGTGATGAAGTGTGGAGCTCGGCTCAGTCAAAAACACAGAGACAGAGCGGCGGTTCAGTAAATGCCAGAGCGGGACTGAGGCTTTGATTCACTCTGGGATCAAATGAAGGACAGACATGTGCTCTGAGAGAGGCTCTGAAGAGGAGTGTGTGCTGGGGCCAAATCCCCTGCCACACACACACACACACACACACACACACACACACACACACACATACATCCCTGCAGTAGATAAATGGAAAGAAACGACGAGTTCAGTCTCTGTCCCAGTCGCAGGTGCAGCCTTGTGCCGCTAGGTGGCAGCACAACGTTGCGTCTGCAGCTTTTCCTCCTGATTGAACATTTAGACATTTTGCACATTTCACTTCATCATTTGTTGGACGTTAACCTGATTACATATAGTGTCACATCTGTCCATTCACCTGCCGCTGAGATTGACATGTTGCCTGCCCCGCAGCGCGGCGTCTGCTTACCATCCTCTCACTAAAAAAAAAAAAAAAAAATCTAATAACATGGCTGACTAACCGCTCAGCCTGCATGTCATGCTGTTGTGAGCTTGCACGAAAAGAAATATACATAAATTAAAGTCGAGCTCTGACATCAACTCGTTGGCCTCCTCTTCAACCAGCCTCCGGATATGAAAAAGGAAGAAGAAGAAAAAGAGGAAGAAGAGGAAGAGGAAGAAGTCAGACTCTTGGAAGAGACTATTCCCGTTAATCCTCAGGAGCTGATCTCGGTTCGCCAGGTAATTCCTGGAACCGGGCACTCTATCAGTGAAAGGGAAATTGGGCTTAAGATGTGGAGCCCCTCTGGTCCTGCAGAGAGTCTTTAAGGACGCTGAAGGGGGAGGCTCAGAAGTTTGATGTTTACTGCTTCTCAGCTCAGGTTTGTTGTTTGTCTGCTCGTGTGCTCGAAAATAAACGCCCGGGCTGCGTGTTTGCGTCCCGGACTCCCTGAATCACAGACATGACAGGCTGGGCATGTGAGGCCGGGCCCACCACGGGAGCAGGATTGAGCTCTGAATGTTTGTCCAGGATCAACATCACATACAATCAGCTGCACGTCTCAGCTCTGGACTGAGCTCTGCCTCCTGAAATAGACCCAGCAGAGGCTATGGAGCTAGTGGAGCAGATGGAGCTGATATCTGCTTTTTACACACATTTCTGTCTCTCATATCGATTATTCCCAGAGGTTAAATAAATATTCAACCTGCAAATGTTCTCAGAGCCAAGCAGATCTGGAGGCTGCAGCTGCTGTTGGAACGATCATGTTTGTTTTAGGTTTTTGTTGCTGATTGGTTGATGGTTCCAAGATGGTTCCAAGATGGTTCCAAGATGGTTCCAAGATGGTTCCAAGAACCTCTCAACTCGCCTCTTCCTGGATTTCTCTCGCTGGTCTGATTTCTTTGGTAATTTCAGGTCTATATATGCCAAACTGTTGGTTCCAAACTGGGATGCAGACTGGTCCGAGACAGCTTGATGTTTTCAGAGCGTGATATTCATCTCTGTTAGAGCCAAACCAACTGGTACAAAAAGTGAAGTTTGTGGTTTTTAATAAGATACAGTATACAGTATAACATAAAAACAATGTAAGACATTTACATGCAGATAACATGCAGACAGCGCGTACAGAGGTTCTACTGGATGATGGCAGAACAATGGAGTCAGAGGAGACGGTCCAGTCACAGCTTTGGGAGTGAACTGTGTTGGCTGTGGAGAGGAGGTCCAAAGGTTAGTAGAGCAGACTAGACTGCAGGAAGGAGAGGCATCATGGGTCGGTCCGGGGGCGGTGGGTGATGATTGGTGAAGCTCCATGTGGTGTTTGTTGGCGAACACAAACTTTGTGAGTGTGAGATTCCTGGCCGTCACGATCCAGCCCATCACGGCTGACTGTGTTCCCCGGAGCGTGAGGCAGAAGCTTATCATCTGTCCCCCCCCCCGCTCAGAGCCCCGAAGTAGACATGACACACCCTCCTCCTCCTCCTCCACCTCCTCCTCCTCCTCCTCCTCCCCACACACACACACACACAGATATTTACAGGCAGCGACATACTTCATCGGCATATTCAAACCAGGTTCCCGGGGTGTGATATTCCGACAAAACCATAACCTTTCCACGGGGATAAGGTGTAGCCGGCTGCAGCCTTAAAAAAAAAAAAGGTGCTGTAAGCCGAGATAACCTATCCAATATCAGCAGCTAATGAGGCAGAAAGAGGAGCCGGGCCAGACAGACGCTATCATTTCAGCTCCATACGTTTTCTCGTGCTAGATAAGCTTTGTCAGAGGTCAGATGCCGGGTGATAGTTTGACCAATTTTCAGCTCTGTTCCCGGCAGCGGCGCAGGATGGGACGGACCGCCGGCCGTGCTGGATGAGCAGCTGCAGCGCTGCCGGCTCGCTGGGGAAATCTGCCCGGGCCGCCCGGAGCCGAGCCGCACAGCACTTCTGCTCCCGGTGAGAAGATTGCTCTCATGTTTTATTGAACGCCGCCCCCGGCGCCTCTCATCCTTGACAATCTGATTCTTACCAAGGTCTGACTCACGACCTCAATGTCCAACCAACGGGGTGTTGCAATCCAACGGCTCTGACCCCTCCATCAACCTCATCAGCCCGGTGGCGCGTCTGCATCGTGCTTAACCGTCCTTCACTTAAACAACCTGTCATCTTTGCCCCTCAGCTCACGCCTCCCATTGCAGACAAGGCCCGACGTCGCTTTATCATCTCCTCCCTGTGCTGGAGGTGCGCCGCCAACCACTTCCTCATTCTTTGGCAAAGATGCTTAATTTGGGTCAAGGCCCCGCGCCGAGCCAGAGGCTGAAACAAGAGCCTCGTCTGATTCTCCTCGTCTGACCTCTGGAGCTGCCACCCAAACTGCCTCGTAGTTGAGATTTAATCCACTATAGCTGCGGTGGAGCCGACAGCGATGCCACGGATGATAAATAAACGAGAGAGAGGAGGAAACGCTGCTGGTCTCCGCCTTCTGTTGTCCATTTGTTTCTCATTTTAACACCTGATGTCAAAATGCTCTCGACCTGTGAATAGCGACGGTTTGTGTGTCTTGTTTATCGGCCTCAGACCGATAAATAAGGTTCTCTAGTTTCCTCCCACAGCCCAAAATACATGCATGCCCCTATAGAATAGAATAGAATAGAATAGAATAGAATTAACATGTATTCTTTCATTAGTCCCACACCAGGGGGATTTCAGATGTTGAAGCAGCAAGAGGACAGTGACAACCAGAAGTAGAAAAGGAGCTCTAACATATCACAGATATGTGTGTGTGTGTGTGTGTGTGTGCCTGTGTGTGCGTGTGTGTGTGTGTGTGTGTGTGTGTGGGATATATTTAATATTAACACAATACACAGAGGAAAAGGACAGAACAGGAAGAACAACAAAATGTAGATATTGCATGGGAGCAAATATTCATGAATAAATGAATGAATGTCTGAGTGAGTGAGTGAATGAATGAATGAATGAATGAATGAATGAATGAATGAATGAATGAATGAATGAATGAATGAATGCAGCCTGTTGGGGATGTCATATAGCCCTCACACATAAGGTTTGTTACTCTCTTCCTCCCAGTCGTTTCCTCCTGTTACCGTTCTATTTGCTTCACTATTAGTGACATAACCACAAAAGTTTCACTAAACTTTAGTGAAAGTTAGTAACAATGTTTACCAGTACAACTAGTGCTGAGACTCTGGATTGCTTGTATTTCTACACTTTAACATTGACAACCACAACACTTGGAGGATTGTGCTTTACAGATACTTTGTGAATTGATTTTATTCTGGGCACTGATCTGTTTCACAATGATAATGGGAATAAACCATAATTGTGACACACAAAGCAAAGCTCGCAGTCCCTCTCAGCCACAGCGCTGCCTCTGCTCACCATCTTCTGTGAACACATCGGACTGGATCGATAATGAACTCAAGTGCTGATTTATTTCTGGTGATTCCAGTTCATCACCACTCGAGGACCCTTCAGTTCGTTTCGCTGTTGACAGATCTCTCACAGAGCTCTGAATGTCAACCAGACGCGGCCGGGCAGAGTCACGATGCAGAGTCACGGTCGATTCGTCTGGACGTCGTTCCAGTCCGGACGCGTCGTCTCAAAACGTCACAGTTAGCGATAGAAGAATGAGGCGACGAGAGCACAGACTAATCTGGGCCTAATTATGGCCTGGATGCTCTGGTTTCTCCTCTACAACCTGCTCAGGAAGAGCTAAAGTGGGATTTAATGAGACGATTATTAAATCATGGGGATTGTGAGAGTAACAGACGACGCTGGTAGGAGACGGAGCGAGCGTCTGCTAATTGCCTCTCGTCATTAAAAGGAAACAAATCTTCAGATGTGGAGGCCTCGGTGTTGTTTTATGTCACTATTGTTAACATATTTCCGGGATAATTGTCGATTGTCGGCAGCCTCCAGTGAGGAGTGTTTGTCTCTCAGAGACATCAAAGGTTCCTCATTAGGCAAAAAAAATCAGAGGAAGAGGCCGACGTGTGCAGAGCGAGCAGCAGCTCCCAGGCAGTCGAGGAACATCTGGATCCTCCTGCACGCAGCTGTGAGCCTGCACGGAGCGGACCGGGCCTCAGGAGCTCCGCTCGTCCTTTCAGGCGGATTGAGAAAAAAGGAAACAAAGTGGGAGCGTTTAAGACGAAACACGCAGCGGGGGGGGGGGGGGTCTGAATGACGCACGTCCCTGATTGGACGGATCGTGGCGTTCTCTCGTCTTAAGTGGCTCGATTTCACAGGAGACGAAAACAATCTGCAGCTGCTGCATCCAGACCTGCAGACATCAGCTCAGCTATCAATCAGCTGTGGAGGACAAGGCTCGTGTAAAGTGGCTATTAGCGTATGTGTGTGTGTGTGTGTGTGTGTGTGTAGCACTTGGTGTTCTGACGAATCGTAGCGCTCATTCTTCTGAGTTCTGCTCCATTAAATCAAGATTTTTTTTGTCACTACTCTATTAAAAACCACCCATAGACAGTAGTGTTTTAGCTTCTGGTTCCATGAGAGCTGCTAATCAGTTAATCGATTTGTAATCTCAACTGGAATAACCTTTATACCTTTCGAGTAATGAGGTTAAAACTCTCTCTCGCCATCTTTTGAAGTGTAAATATATTCTGGTTTCTTTGGTTTCTATTGGTGAGTTTTTGCAAAATAAAAGCAGTATTTGTCAAATTTTAATACAACTCTATGTAAAGTTGAATTTCCTGAGAAATTCCCACCCCACTCTGTCATAAACTTCCACATGGACATGTCTGTTTTTTCTCCTTTTGTTTTGCAATATTTTGATGTGGAGGGGGAATGGAAACGCTCAAATTAAGTGTCTTTGTGTGGACAAAACAAGGGATTTATGGACTTAATCTTGACCTCCATGATCAAAACACATCCTGACACACACTCCTAACCTAATTCTTCACAATTTCCCCAAAATTTTACTAAACTGTTGGTTTACTAAACAACTAATGAGCTATAACAGGCGTTTGTTGCGTCCATAAATCAACCTGATGAAGAATATCTGAAATGAGAAGCAGTGAAATATAAAGTGACTCTGCACCCGCAGGATGATTTAAAAGGGGACATTTATCTACATAAAGTGCTACCCCTAAAATCTCACACACACACACACACACACACACACACACACACACACACACACACACACACACACACACACACACACACACACACTCACACACGTACAGTAAATAAGGAACACAATATATCAACATATGTTGTGGAACAAACAGAACAAATGCAAGTGGTAAGGTTGGATTTCTCCGTAGGAGAGTCTATTGATTGACAGTATGACAGCCTTTTTTTGTATATAAACTCTGCCACCCTCCTCCCGCCCTGATGTGTGTGTGTGTGTGTGTGTGTGCCTCTGTTGTGCTGCTGGGATTACTGCAGGATTAGCAGATACTGGCAGCACCCATCGATGGGGCAGAGATGACAGCCCCCGTCTCGCCTCCTCTCGCCTCCACCCCTGGACTTAAAGTGGCACAAACAGCAGATTACAAACAGCCGTGGTGGCGGGGAAGGAGGCGCACGTCGCACTGCGGAGCTCAGGCCGAACACGCTCCCCGTCCGGCCTCCAGCTCCACACGCAGAGAGACGTCTCCCACGGCCCGGGAGGGTCCGGATCAGGAGGCTGCAGACGCCTCCACTCACCAAACTGTAGAAACAACTCATGTTTCACTCTGTTGGCTCTGAAGGCTTTCATATGTGTGTGTGTGTGTGTGTGTGTGTGTGTGTGTGTGTGTGTGTGTGTGTGTGTGTGTGTGTGCTTGTGCAAAATTCAGTTCAATCCATTGGAAGAATTGGAATTGAATTGAATTGGCTCCACCCACACTGTAATGTTTCTAAGTCAACAGGAAGGATTTGTCATGTTTGACTAAAGTTTTGTCTTAAATACCAAAAAAATACACAAATATCCTCCTCCATTTAATTTCTGGGAAATTATATATTTTTCCACCATTTTCCGTAATTGGCAAGTTACATGTAATACATCAATTTAAATTAGAGTTAGAGGAAGTCAGCCCCGCCTTCTCATCCAAATATGGTTTCTTCTGGCTCTGAAGATTCAAGATGGCCGCCCTGAAAACAGTGTGAAACTGAGTTGTTATGCAGGATGTTTGTGTGTATGCACATGCATGCGAGGAAACAACACTGGCTCCCTCTTCAATGATAATAACAATAATAATAATAATAAGTGATAATCAATACTACTGTCCATCTACTTCTTCACACTGTGCTGCTGCACTGTAGCTTTAGCCTGCTACCATGGTTGTTCACTACCTTCATGTAGCTCATACATTCTGGTACCTCCATAAAATGGTGCATCACACAGGGCTCTCCTGCATGCAGGGAGCAGGGAGCAGGGAGGAGGTGGCAGGACGGTGAACCTGCTCTCCTCCAGGACCCTGGGACCTGGATGCGGCCCAGCCTCCCGGGCCTATTCCAGCCATCTGAGCAGTGTTTGCTCAGGTCTCAGCTTTGTACCTTTCAAGTTTTACAGACTCGCTATTAATGTTTGGAGAGCAGCTTGCGTGGGAGCGCAGTGGAGGCTGTGCAGGCATGTCATCTGAAGAAGCCTCCAGACACCTCCCTCCTATTAGGGACACACACAGAAGCCACTTCCTGTGATATTTAATGGGAAGGAGCTTCCTGCATGTCAAAGATTTGTCTTGTCTTGTTTTTATCCAGAGAGGAATGTAAAGGGAAGCTCTGCTTTGCTGCGGCTGCTGCGTTAGAGGGCTCGTTATTCATCCCAGTTTGAACAATATAGGTTCTTTGAAGCTTTATTACACACAGCAGAGGGAACACTGCAGGCGCTGGAATCTCTGACTGTAATTGCATGTAGTGAGTGACACGGTTTTAAGGCGGCGCCGTTTGATCCGCAGCTTTGGTGGCTGCTCTCACGCTCCTCAGATTCCAGACTTTGCGGATGCATCGCGTGTTCGGTTTCTGTGAGGGCGCAGTCATCGTGCAGCACGATGCTGGAGGTCTCCACCCAGAGCGCTGCTTCCACTCTGCCGTCTCGGCGAGGGAAGTCGTGTTACTGACTCCATTAAACGCCACACGCAGCCAAACGATCAGGGCTACAGCTCTGCTCAGCGCCAGCTTCTCAGGACGTAATTAAACACCTTCAGCAGATTTGAACATTAATCCTGCTGTTGTGGAAACATCATCATAAAAAAATTAACTTAGAAAAGTGCAGCGAGCCCGCGAGTGTTTGCTTGCTACGGCTCAGCGTTCACAGTTCATGATTCGTTTTCTAGATCGGGATTAATCCAGACCACGAAACTGTGACAGAGACAACTTTTAACACTCATCTAAAGCCTGAAAATAACAGGGAGACGCTGAACCCGAACCGCTTAAAAAGAAACCTATAGCTTTGTTTGAGCCTGATAAACCTTACAAATCTGCGATAATCCATCTGTTTGTTTGCTAAAATCTTTTATCGGATGTCGTCTCTCGTCTGTGGCTGTTTTTTAACGTGCAGTTTGGCTATGTGTGGCTCCTGACAAAGTCCACTTTTCAATATTTTGTTTGTTTCGTGTTAGCCCTGCGGCTTATCTGAGAATAGCGACATGTGCGGTGATTTATGAGGATGCACAGCACCTGGAGACACACCTGCAGGCTCACGCATCTCAGTTTAAGTCTGTGTGTGTGTGAGTGAGTGTGTGTGTGTAAGTGTGTGTGTGTGTGTGTCCAGGCAAAACGCCCTCAGCGATGCACCTGACTTAACTAAGCGTATTTGCGGCTGAATCTCTGATTTCAAGACTTGAACCATACGTGAGCATCGGCAGAACCAGCAGACGTCCATGGATGTGATAGTAAACAATGTCACTGTGCAAACAGGAAGTCATTTCATGCTCTCTCTCTCTCTCTCTCTCTCTCTCTCTCTCTCTCTCTCAGCGACATTAGAGCCACGTGTGAGGCTAAATGCACCTCGGCAGCAGCTTCCTCGATCTGTCAAACAGAAGGATGATGTGTATTGAAAACACATTCCCGTGCTCGTGGCGCTCACATCTATCACCAGTTTATGGCCACTCTCTCCACTCTCTCCACTCTCTCCACTCTCTCTCCACCCGGCTCCTCTCCGCCGTGACATCCATCTGCGTCAGACAGCCTCACTTGCATACCCTCAGGCCTCCGCCGCCGCCGCCGCCATCCCTCCTTCCTCCCTCCTCTTAAGTGTTCTCACAGCGTGATCTTGACAGGTTCCACCACGTGCGTTGCTTCTGCGACTGAAAGCCGACTCGGACGTCGTTTGACAAGACGGAGGTCGCACAGTTCAGGTGTGCTTCAAACCGTCTGCTGGACGCATGGCATCTCGAGCGTTCGGTCCAAACTGGTTAATCTACGGAGGAAACGTGCTCCTGTCAGCCGCCCAGGCTGCCGCTATTCATTAAATACTTGTATTTGTTTGCTGGAATGACAAGTGTTTACACCCTTTTATACAGTCTGGGTGTGTGTGTGTGTGTGTGTGCATCTGGACCTTCACATGGACTGCTTTGGTGTGTCAGTCCTCTCAGTCTGGAGGAGAGCTGCTGCTGTTCCTCACCGTGTTGTGCAGGTAAATAAGAACAGGATCTAAATGATCCTACGGCAGCTCCACAGCTCCCTCTCTCTCAGACACACACACACACACACACACACACACACACACACACACACACACACACACACACACACACACATACAGCTGCAACTACTGCTGCTGCTTATCACGGTGCTGCAGTGGCGGGGAGGAGCTCGAACAAGCTCTCAGCAGCCGCTCGTAGCAACTTCCTCCTGTCTCCAGATACCAGAAAAAACCCCAATCGGCCTGTGTGTGTGTGTGTGCATGTGTGTGTGTGTGCGTGTGTGTGTGTGTGCTTAAGTCTCAGCACTGCTCAGTTAAAGCCTGTTACACCAACCTCTACAGGTCTGGATACACACAGGTAACTTTGAAAGGAGCCACAGACGAGCTGGAAACGTTGAGGGGGACCTGGAGTGGTTGAATGGAGTGTTTATTCATGTTCTCTGGTGTTAACGTAGAACCTATGGAACACTTGTTTCAATAGAAATACCTCAGAGTCTATTCTACAGCCCTTTTACAGCGCTTAGGGTCTCTTCCTGTACAGATCTGGCACCCTTTCATGCTTATCTGGTAAATAATCATGTGACTTTATGTTCCTTGTCCTAAGCGTTGGTCCTCAGGTTGTTCTCCTTCTAACTGGAGAACCAAGATGGGAATCAGAGACAGAGGAGGAACCTGAGGAGGAACCAGAGGAGGAACCAGAGACTGAGGAGGAACCAGAGGAGGAACCAGAGACTGAGGAGGAACCAGAGGAGGAACCAGAGACTGAGGAAGAACCTGAGGAGGAACCAGAGGAGGAACCAGAGACTGAGGAGGAACCAGAGGAGGAACCAGAGACTGAGGAGGAACCAGAGGAGGAACCAGAGACTGAGGAGGAACCAGAGACTGAGGAGGAACCGGGAGCAGACACTGAGATTTCCCCTGGAACTGGAACCAATCTGCTGCAGACTCTCAGTCCTGTCCTTCATGTGCTCACCTACCTGAATGGAGGCAGCTTCACACACATAACATCACATTATGTGTCTGTTCATGTTTTCCTGTTTTTTAGCTGCGTTTCCAAATCTGAAATGTAAAGATGAATGAGAATGAGATGATGTTACAGAGCCTGTTTGTGCGTCTGTGGCTGGGAACATTTTCTGTCCTTGTTCGACCACGCTGAGTGTTCCTGGGCTTCCCGGGCGTGTTTCATCCTTCCGAGCTTCTGCTTCCTGCTCCTCCAACGAGCCAAATGCAAATTGTACGAGCGACACAAAAATGTTATGCAGATCCATGCTCGGATATAAATTCTGTTCATCAGGTTCCCAGTTAGCAAAATGAACTAAAATGAGTTGAAAATCTAATAATTTCTGATGCAACTGAGCTGCAAGAAACCCAGTCACTCTCACCTTTTGCTTCCCTGACACGCAGAGTGCGTTCAGCCATCAGAGGGCACTAAAAACCCACCTGATGCTCCAGACCAGCCACTGACTGATGGCTCTGGCTCCAGAGTTGGACCTGGAGCCTGTTTCCATGCAAAAGCGATGGAGCTCTGCTCTGCTTGGTGACAAAAGACAGAAATGGGTCTTAAAGCGAAATCTGAATGTGATCGAGCCGTGATAATGAGGTAAGTGTGCAGCAATGGTGTCCTAATGAGGCTCATTTGCTGTGAATATTGCAGAACTGCCAATGGAGCCCCTGACAACGCTGAGATTCTATTGCACTGAAATTATAATTTCAAAGACGAAACAAGACTGAGAATGGAGTAATACTGTCGAGAATTAGGGAAATCGAGGACCTGGAGGTGGGATTATAACATTTGGATGCAGCACACATTGGTGTCTCACTTGCAATGAAAAATAAATCACATTCTTATTAAAGGTATTTGTGGTTTCTACCCTTTAAAACACCTTTTTCCTCTGAAGAGGAAGTTGATTGACTTCTTTTCAATGCACATCACATTTCAGATCAGACAGGACAAAATGATCCTCCTCCATGGTGTAGAAGAAAAACAACCTTGATCATTTTCATTATTTGTCTGTTTTCCACCCTTTAAAATACCGTTTTATCCTCAGACGACAAAGTTGTGTAACTCGCTCTCAGTGCAGATCATATTTCAGCTCAGACCCAGAACACAAGTGAGCATTTCTCCGCACAATGATCCTCCTCCATGATGCTGCAGACTATTGGCTGACGCTGAAATCCCACATTAACAGACCCGAGGTCTCGTCACAAACAAGGCAGACATTAAACTAAACTCATCACGTTTGATCATTTCTTCTGACATTGTGACATCGGAAGCAACGCAGGGTTAATCCCACCAGCTGCGGACGGGACGTGGCTTCCTGAGCGGATGAGCAGTGACAGATGATGAGTTTAGAGCCCGGAGGATTGCGCACAAGACAGTCAGTGATCCGGGAGGCGAGCAGGACGCCGGGACACGGTCTCAGACCGCACGACTTGTTGAGAGGGAGCGGAATATCCACCTGAAGACACCTCGTCCCGGACAGGACAGGACAGGGACGCGTCTCCAGGATCTTTACGCGCGGGACTTTTTACGCGCTGCGTGGCGCGACGCGCGGTTGCAGTCGCGGCAGAAGCAGCAGCAGCGACCACGGGGTCACGCAGCGACGTGTGCGGCTCCCACAGGTGTGATCATGTCAGGTGAGAGACCTGCAGGGCTGCTGGACGGAGCCGTGGCCGGAGCCGAGCTGTGAGGCTGCGAGGCGCGGAACTCGACGCTGGGAGACACGCTGGGGGGAAGTTTTCCTGGAAGCAGCGGCGCAAACATGAGCCTCTCCCCGCAGAGCTGGAGCATCCTTCACATGGTGCTCACGACCATCACAGCGGTGCTGACACAAGGTAAGAGCCCTGGCTGTGTGTGTGTGGAGCTCTGACCTGTCCATCAGGGATGTGGCTCAGATAGATGCTGAATAGATTGATGCTTATATGCAGCTTTAGAGTCTCCATGAATCTTTTTTACAGGCTGAAATCGCATCCCTTCATCCATTCAGGCTCTTTGCACACTGTCAGGAGCTTCAAGCATCCACACAGTGATTTGAGTTTGTTTTTTACTGAGTTTGAGGATTGAACCATCGACCTCTTGGAACCTGCTTTGCCTCTGTCACTGTGCTCCAATGCAAACAGCTGTATTCTAATAACAGCTGAGAGCCAGCGAGCTGCGAGACCAGACTGTCCGCATGCTGCACATGTGGCCCCCCCACCCCTACCCCTACCCCTACCCCTACCCCTACCCTACCCTACCCTACCCTCCCCACCCCCCCTCACACCAGGCTCCTCCACACAGCTCTGAATAATACATCAACACCCTCATTTGTGTCACGGAGCAACAACTCACTCTGCGGTGATACGGCCCAACATGAGCATATGTGTGTCTTAGTGCGTCAAGCAGCAAACCAAGCAAACCAGGGCATAAAACATGCAGGGATGAAACTGTGAGGAGGAGGAGGAGTGTAGAGTCAAAAAAGAGAGAGAGAAAGAGAGAGAGAGAGGGGGAGGAAAAGAAAACTTGATGGGTTTCCTTCCAGCTGCCTCCACGCTCCTCTCTCTCAGGGAGGAATTACTGTGCGTCAGGAACCCGCGGCAGCCAATTTCCACGCACAGCAAGGCAAAGAGGAGGCAGGGCGTCCGATAATGAAAATCACAGCACAGAGCAGAGGCATTTACTGTAAAGCCCATAACTGCCTCATACTGTAGGCACACACACACACACACACACACGGACAGGGCTGCTTCCAGGAAACGCAGGCCCGGCTGATTTATGTGGATAAAAAGATGACAAACACAGAGAAATTGTGATAAAACAGATTTTTTTAAAAGCAGCTTTAAGAGTCTCATTGGACATAGCAATCCCCACCAATCACTGCACAAGCTTAAGCCTCCCCTTGCCCTCTCTCTCTCTCTCTCTCTCTCTCTCTCTCTCTCTCTCTCTCTCTCTCTCTCTCTCTCTCTCTCTCCCTCTCCTTATCTCCTCCACCCTCCCCGGGCATCAGAGCGTTACAGGCTGTATGATCAGTGAGAGTCTGTAAATACACCTCGGTCCTGCCGCTCAGGCCTGCTCCAGACCTCATCACTGGCTGTGTTTCTGTGACCCCCACAAAGGCACAAAGCCTCCATGTTGCTCCTGTGAGGTGTTTGGATGGACTCATTCTTATAAAGCGTTGTGTTGCTGAGCACTCTCACACTCACCCGATGGGTGCCACACACAGTCCATCTGCATCAATGCACACACACACACACACACGCACACACTCGCACATGATGACACAACATCAGAGGCAGTTTGAGGTTCAGTCTCTCGCCCAAGGACACTTCGGCACATCAGCTGCACTCGAACCCTCGACCTCCTCGACCTCCTCGACCCGCAGACGACCACGCTGCCTCTGAGTCACAGTCGCCTCATGGGGGACGTGTCACATGATGCAGGCCTCTCACCACCACTTCCCTTCAAAGATACTACGTATATCGTACTCCTCAGAGCGGAGCCTCACAGGAGTAGATGTTACGCAGAGTTACGGCTCGTACGCAAAACACCCTTCAAAGGAAACTCCTGGCAGCAGCAGCTGGCCTGTGTGAATTTTAGAAATGTAGTTTTGTATAATGGAAACGCTCTGGCTGTGTGGCTTTCTGTGGGAACTCTGTTTTCCTCCAATGATCTAAAAAATGTGCGTTGAGGCTACGTAGAGATCTCTGGGTGTGGGTGAGAGAGTGGCTGGTGTCTGTGTGGCCTCCTTGTGCTGTCCGCTCGGCTCAGACCTGCTCAGGCTGATGCTGGAGTGTGTTTGTGAACTTTGGCGTTAATTGGAAACTCTGACGCCCAATTAAACTGTGGTGCTGCCCGTGTTTCCAACACAGACTTTTCTGGATCACGGTTTTTCCCCCATTTCCCATTTGGTTGACCTCTGATATTTAACCACAACACTGAACATTACATTCTCTCAACTTCAGTTCTTGGGAGGCTGTAAAAGCCTGTCAGTGTCCCAGCAAATACTCCAGATCTCCACTCCTCAGAGCTTCAGTAAGGAAGCTGTGAGGTCCCAGAGGGACACTTTGTGTTTTTTTTACACTTGGTGCTCACGTACTATGTGACACCGGTATCAGAGGATCGTTGACACTTGAAAGTTTTTAAAATCAATTTGCCATGACAGATAAAACTCCAAAAAGTGTTCAAAAAAACCTTCACATGAAAGAGAAAGTCAGCACGCACCACAAACAACCCCTTTAATCTCTCAATTACTGATTAAAATGCAGACATCCATTGTCGTCTTCCGTGATACTGTTGGGAGTCGGCTCACACTTCTGCAAGCTGTTTCGCACATATGGTAAAAGTCATTACTGCGCATTAGCATGCAGAGCGGATGCCCGGGCTTTGTGCATTTTAATAGAATAATACAAAGATTGATTACAACTGGAGAAACATAGCTAAAAGACAAACACACTGGAACTAAGTTAGCTGGCGTGCTTACAGAGATGATTTAAACAGGCTTCAGACAAAGTGCAGGGCACAGTGTTCTGCGCCGATACCGCAGGGTTTTTATTAAAACTGTTGATGGGGAACAATATTTGTGAAATAAATCCACCCGTCTTAGTCCCCGAGTAAGCTGTAAAGTTATTGAGATGCAGCTCGGGACAAAGCTCAGTCTGTAGACGAAACCTTTTAAGGTTAAGCACCGAGATTATTCAGCATCTCGTCTGAAGAGCGTTAGTGTGTGTTAGCTTCACGCCAGTGGCCAGAGCAGCATCCAGCACAAGCTAACGATGCACAGCGCCCACATATCTCCTGCATCTGATTCCTTCAGTCAGGGAGCGTTGCTGTTTGGAAGTGCAGAACATCTGACATAAACCCTGGCGTTCAGGAGCCGCACACAGAACACTTAACCTACATACGAGAGAAGGGAAAACACACAAAATAGCACGAGGTAACGAGGGGTCTGACGCGCTGGGCCTGCAGCATCCACACAGCAGCGTTTGCTCCTTTCTGACTCACCCACCACCAGGAGGAGGAAGAGGAAGAGGAAGAGGAGCTCAGGGTCTTCAAAGTGAGTGATTTGAGAGGCAGCTGGAACAGCTGGTGCAGCGGATTTGCTCCCATGTTCATCAGCTGAGGGCAGGACTCTCATCAGGGCCAGGCAAGCAGAGTTTTGCGGCTACGGCTTCTTTTTGAAAACATCTGGAGAAGGATGCGTTTGTCAGCAGAGAATCTGGGAATGAGATCCCACGCTGCCTTCAGGGGCTGTTTAAACCCTGTACTTTGGGGTTTTTAGAGAGAAGACGAGTGCAGGTGAATTATCAGACCCAGGTGTGAAGGGTCTCCACGTCTCCTCCTGCAGACAGAGAAGGTTTGTTTTCATGCTGCTATTACACACAGATATGGAGCTTCACCCAAAACTATCTAACTAACTATTTTTTAAAATTAATTTGGAAAAAAAAGTCATTGTTTCCTGCACTCACAGAGATCTGCTGAGAGCTGCTCAACTCATCACACTACAACACTAAACCAGAGAAGGAACAGGGATCATGTGTACAAAGACACTGTACAAACCAACTCCAGAGCCATAGCTACAAACACAATCTTGCTGTAGCCATCCAGCTGTGGTTGCTAAGGTCCAGCTGTGGTTGCTAGGGTCCAGCTGTGGTTGCTAGGGTCCAGCTGTGGTCGCAAGGGTCCAGCTGTGGTCGCTAGGGTCCAGCTGTTGTTGTTAGGGTCCAGCCGTGGTTGCTAGGGTCCAGCTGTGGTTGCTAGGGTCCAGCTGTGGTTGCTAGGGTCCAACTGTGGTTGCTAGGGTCCAACTGTGGTTGCTAGGGTCCAACTGTGGTTGTGAGGGTCCAACTGTGGTTGCTAGGGGCCAGCCGTGGTTGCTAGGGGCCAGCTAGGTTCACTTAGATCCAGCAGTGGTTGCTAGGGTACAACTGGGTTCACTAGGGTCCAGCTGTGGTTGCTAGGGACCAGCTGTGGTTGCTAGGGTCCAACTGTGGTTGCTAGGGTCGAGCTGTGGTTGTTAGGGTCCAGCTAGGTTCACTAGGGTCCAGCTGTGGTTGCTAGGGTCCAGCTGTGGTTGCTAAGGTTCAACTGTGGTTGCTAGGGGCCAACAAGGTTCAGTAGGGTCCAACTGGGTTCACTAGGGTCCAGCTGCAGTCTCTAGGGTGTCCACACGACTACGCTGGGGCAAGGTTTTCAGATTTTCCCACTCTGGGACCTGGTTTGAAAAAAATACAGAGAAGAAGAAGAAGAGTGGGTGTATTATCACAGCCAGGTGTGACGGGAGGTAAATGCACGTCTGGTCCTGCAGACAGAGCAGGTTTGTTTTCTTGCTGCTCGCTCTGGGCCAGACCTCGTTAATAAGGGAGACTTTGCATCAGTCCTGAGCGGAAGGACAGGCTCTTATTTATAAAAGCATCTTGTGAGGAGGAGACGATCTTATCTCTCCGACTCTCAGCTCACGTTGAGTTTCACACTCAACCGAGCATCACAAGCAGATAACGATAACTTTGGGGGGGGGGGGGGGTGGCTCGCACGTTTGACGCTGTTTTTCAGCCCCTTCTAGAACCTTTTCGACAAGATCTGAATGACCACAGAATCTAAATCACAAAACCAACATCTCCAGGTCTCCAGGGTGTTTCATCAGTGAGACAGAGCAGGAAGCGTTCGGAGCCGTGATGCTGAGATTACAGCTTATAGCCTTTTTTTCACTGTCAGTGAAAGCTGTTCTTTCTACGGCTAAATAGCAAATCTTCACATGCACACGGATAAACAAGATTTCACACTGATAGCAACTTTCTGGAGGACGAACTTCTTCGTCGGTAGAACTGAGTCGTTGATGGGACACATCTGCTTGTAGGACTCGTACGTAGAACATCGTAGTTGTGGTCTGTTTCAGCTCCTACTCAGGGGTTGGGAATCATTAACACAGTAGGAAACGTGACTTATGGAAGTGTTCGTGTAAGTAGAACAACAGGGATGGAGAGCAACAGTGAGCAGAGAAAACATTATTGATGGATGAAATTCAGCCTGATATCCAGGGGCACCAAGTAGAGGATGAACGTTGTCACCTTCAAATTTATGCAAGATAATAAAGAAATCAAAGACTGAACTTACTTACTTTCACTTGAGTAAAGGAGTGGAATCAGTACTAGTGCAGAGTACTTTTGCCAACTCTGTAAGAGTTAATTTGTTAATGAATTCAACTTTTACTCTATTTACAGAAGAAGAAACCTACAAAAGAGAAAGATTAAGAATTAATAATAGAGTCTGCTGCACTTTGCTGTAATGCATTCTGAAAGACTGTGAATTTCTGCTGCTTTTCGGGGTGCGGGGCACAAACAGTCTTCAAACCTACCTGATCGAGTCTTCATCAATCCGAGAAACCGTGCTGAGAGTGAAGGGAGTGTGTCACGTCCTCGAGGACACGCGTGTTAAATCCAGAGAGCGAGGGAGAGGCAGAGAGAGTGAAAGAGAGAGAGACGGCGGCGCCTCGCTTGTTCGTTGACGTGACTGTGACACGCGGCGTCCTGTGAAGTGTCAGAGCGTCGTGTCGAGCTCCGAGGAACAGACGAGGCCCTGATAGACGGACCCGTCACACGCCACAAACCGTGAGGGGCTGCACGCCTGATACGCAGAGGACGAGCCGCTCTGGAGCCGTCCT
The DNA here is from genome assembly GCA_029224185.1 of Karalla daura. Taxonomy (NCBI): domain Eukaryota; kingdom Metazoa; phylum Chordata; class Actinopteri; order Chaetodontiformes; family Leiognathidae; genus Karalla; species Karalla daura. The sequence goes on along the minus strand of CM055192.1, from coordinate 25,929,732 downwards.
CAGTGGATAAATAACAGTTAATAATTGAGAGACAGGCAGACGCTCTGATCTGTGTTGTAAGGAGACAGTGCTGCTTGGCTGCAACTTGAGGATTTTGAGGATCTGCACTCAAAAAATAAGAATCAGAATGACTTAAGAACATCACATCAAGTGGTTTCACACAACTGTGTTAAGTAGCTGCTCAGTAGAGGAGATGCAGCTTAACTTTATTATGTATTTTTAGCTGATTAGAGCCAGTTTTCCTAATTAAGTAATCTAGTTAAGTTGCATGTACTCAACTCGCTCATTTTAAGTAGATATATTATGCAAAACTCACTTTTTCATTGATTTAGTTTGTGCATTAAAATATCAGGACTGCCTCTCGACCCTTTAAGCTTAAGTTTTGACCACTAAGTTCATGTTTAGTAAACTGAAAATGTCTCTTAACGAGCCCTTTTGATTTCCATCTTGTTACATAACATTAGCATTTCAAGCATCAAGTCACCATTTTCAACTTATTTGATGTCATTCATTCACTAAGAAACTGGGTATCTTGGAGTTACTGAACCCACTTGACATAACGTTTTTAAATCATTCTGAGGAATTCATTTTTTTGTAAATGTAAATTCTCATATCTGAAAAAACATGAGAATTTCACAACATAACAGTAGTGACCAGAATTATTACAGTTAACGGTATAGTATAGTATAGTATATACTATACTATACTAGTATATATGGTATAGTATATGAAAATAGGAGTGAAAGTACAAAACTTGAATAAAACACTGCAAATTCAACTCTTTTTCAACACATTTTATTTTGAAAGGAACTGGATTTACAACCTGGTTCCTGGCCGTAGTTACCATGGTGATAGAGACCTAAACGATGGGACTTTTTACCATTTCTTTAGCTGACTGTGACACCAGGTATCGTCACGTCCGTCCTCATATCTATAAAAACAGTTTTGATCACATCCTGATGCAGCTTCCTCTGTTTTGTCATAATCTGCAGTGTAAACCCCAGCGTGTGTGTGTGTGTGTGTGTGTGTTTGTCCTTAATTCACCAAGTAGGGCAATTAGCCGCCAGATAAAAAGCGCACACACACATGCACGCATGCACACACACACACACACACACACACGCTCAGGTCGTCCGCTATAATCTTCATAATTCAAAATGGACGTTTAATGAGGACGCAGGATGGCCGACTGACCTCTGCCTCTGCTCGGCTCCACCGGGCGGACCTCACCAGTGGAAGCTGTTAAACCAGATCAGGGAACGTTTGTGTGTTCGCTCGTATGAAAAGGTCATCGGATGCTCTCGTGATCGGTGTTTAACAGTCGGTGTGTGACAGCCACACGCGTCCCCGTCCTTTCAGTCATACGCCGCTTCACGTGACCGTGCTCCAGCCTCCTCCTCCTCCTCCTCCTCCTCCTCCTCCTCTCCCAGAGGCTGGAAAGCCATTTTAATCCCAGTGTTTGATGCCTGATTTCCACCTTGTGCCAGATGTATCAGATCCCACCTTAGCGCGGCACACAGAGGAAAGCAGGTCACCAGCAGAGAGGGGAACTGGGCCAGAGCCGGCGGACTGGGGACAAACAGCCTGATAGCTTTATCTCTCTGTGGCGGTATGGAGGCTATCTCGCCTCTGAGAACAGATCCAGGTTTATTGTTGTTGTTTATTCCTTTTTTTTATCTCTAAACCGTAATTTTTAATGTGGCTCTTTTCTTTTTATGTAGTTCTTTTCTTCTTTTTTCAAGTGAGGGTTTGTTTTCCAACTGTCTGTGTTTGGCTCTAAATGAATTCTCTCAGATGGACTTCCAATCCGACTTTTATGTTCATTGTTTACTTGTTGATTATTTACAGACATTTAATGTGCATTCAACCTAGTTTTAGTGCACTATTTCTCAATATTACAAAAACAACTATTTTAATATCCATGCATTGATTTAGCCATTTCTTTTGAGAGGGACTTGCAGAATTGAAGTGTAAAGTCCTCTGATCTCTGCCTCTTAGATGTGAATATTTTCTGCTTTCTTTCGTCTCTGTGGCAGAAAACTGAATGACGTTGAATTGAGGATAAAAAAAACATTTAAAGACTTTATCTCGGCCTTTGTCAAACAGGGATTAACGCAACATAACATAACTTAATCAACAGATTACAACGGTTTGTTGCGGCTCCATTTTGAAGCACCTTGAACTACTGTGCTTCATAAATAGTCTCCTCTTCCTCCTCCTCTTCCTCTTCCTCTTCCATTTCCTCCTGTTCCTCCCTCTCTCCTCTCTCTGTTGTAGAGGCTGGGAGCTTGTATGAGCAGAGCCATTCCCAGCAGCAGACCAGCAGTGTTTCATCATGTAGTGATTCAGATTGAGATGCAGACATGAGTCCGGTGGCTGAGCGAACTCTCTCCTAATCTTCTCATGTTGTAATTTACTTTATCTCACCTGTTCGCTGCGTTACACGAGTCCTGAGCTTAAGCCCGGGAGCCTGTTAGAGCAAAGCCCTACTCAGCTGATGACTTGGCCCCGGCCCAGTTCACCGAGCAGCACAACTGAACTCATTACTTCTGCTGTTTTGTTTCAGCTGGAGTCACAGCTAGCGCTGCAGCTACTGCATGCTTGGGACTATTTCACCCCAGAAAATACTGGAATTATTGATAAAGTAAACATCATTTCGGTGCATTCGATTTGAGCTCAGATTATTGAAACTTTAATCTAAACAGGAAGAGAAGAAAATGTTACTTTTTGATGAAAAGAAAGATGTGTGTGTGTGTGGTGATTCTCACAAAACAAGCAGGTCCATTCACAAAAATCAGCTTTTTTTTCTTTCCCTCCACAGATCTGAGCAGCAGGGAGCTGCTGGACGTCCGGGGCCCGACTCCCGCCGTCTTCCTCCCGGTCAGCTACGACGTCCAGGACGCCGACTACCTCTTCCTGAAGGAGGCGGGGCAGGACTTCATGAGGAACTCCAGCATGCAGACGCACACGCAGCCCTTCGTCATCCTGCGGGCCGGGCGCCTGCCGTCCGTCAACGCCTCCTACGGCTCCATGACGGTGGAGCAGCCGGTGCCGGTGGACCTGGTCCAGTCCGTGCGGCTCTTCAACGCCCCGGACGTCTCCACCTTCAACTGGAGGATCCAGGCCTTCATGCTCACCCCGCGCGTCTTCTCCTCCAAGCCCAAGGTGCGGGTGCTGTTCTACGTGTCGGGCCGGGACTGGACGCGGGGCCCGGGCGCCGCCGACGAACTGCCCTGCGTCACCGTCTACGCCTTCTGGCAGACGCAGGAGGTGCGAGGCTCCTGCGCTCTAGGGGGCGACAGAGGCACCTGCATGGCCGAGCTGGCCCCGCCTCCGTCCTGGTTCGCCCCGGGGTCGGAGGGCACCAGCCGGGAGAGGCAGGACCCGTCGGCCGGGAACCCGGTGGAGCTGTACTACCAGGCGCAGCCTCGGGCCGGGGGGAGGTGCGGCCGGGCGGACGGAGGACGCCGGGGCGGAGCAGGAAGTAGCTCCGCCCAGTCCCAGCAGGAGCTGCAGCAGCAGCAGGCGGTGGAGTACGTCCCCGTCACGCCCATGAGCCGCATCGGCAGCGTGCGCCTCCTGCAGGTGCCTAAAGGTATGGCCACGCTGTCGCGGCTGAAGCTCGGGAACGCCATCGTCATCCGGACCTCGTCCAAACCGCTGAAGAAGACCGACATCGCCACCTTCTACATCCTGATGGCCAGCTCAGCCCAGCTCTCCAACTTCACCCTCAGGTAGGGACGAACGCTGGTTTCTGCAGGTAATAGAGATGCTAATGGATAGAATATGTCACAGTACAATGAAAAGGTCACAGTGAAACAGTTCCACGAATGTTGGTCACTTTTTTTGGATGAAACGTTTGTTTTTCTGTTCCGATCACTGGGCTGGAGCCGCTAGCAGTTACTGGTATTGATCTCTAACGATGGGCTAGCTAGCATGCTACGTTAGCATTGATCAACATTCACCTGGTTACGCTGGACTGTGCCCACTACCTACTCTCCACGTTAAGACACTCCAGCTGGGTCTGAACCGATCGGTCGATCAGGATCCCAGGCAGGGAGCCGCTCTCGGACCGCCATCAGTCCTCCTCTCTAACGCTCCAGTCCCGTGCCAGCAGGAGTAAAGGGACTATGGGAGGAAAAATGAGATTACGTATGGATTACAGCGTCTCTCTCTGACGTACAGGTTAAGTGTGTTTCCGGGAAACTGAGGCAGACGATTAAAGATAAATTAGAGAAAAGAAAGTTGGAGTTAGTGTCCGATGACGTCTCGTTATGTAAAGGCAGCAAAGATCCTGCAGATGTTCACTGCACACCACGCTGCACAGCTCACCTCTCATCCCAACCAGAGAGGTCGGAGGCTGTGGGGTTTCTGCTGCATCTCCTCTGACAGAGTTTTTAGAAAACCATGCAATTCACACGGAGGAGTTATCACGGAGGAGTCGGGGAATGTAGACGGACAGATGAGTAAAGAACAGGATGCGCTGGCACCTGCTCGGAGCCTCAGGATGGTAAAGGTGAAGTGATGCAACCTGGGAGATTGGCAGCTGGAAGCTGTCTGAGGTAAACGTTTCCGTGGTCATCGACGGCGTTTCCACCTTTCTTTATGATCATCATCAGCGGGTTGAGATCAAAGCCAGGAGAGGACGAGGCTCGCTGTCAGAGCCGACGGGCGGAGATTTACGCTAACTCGATTAGAGCTTCTATCTCTCTCTCTCTCTCTGTCTTTTTTTCTGTTTTAATCATTATTCAAGACAATATCTGCTTTACTCCCAGACAGTGAATAATGGACTGTCTGGAGGCGTGAAATGCATTTCCCTCCCGCGTTTGTGTTTCATGACTGAAGCGCCATAAATCCTCACATGTCATCATGTTGGAAATCACGTTAGGATGTGCAGAAACTGCGTTGAACGGAGCGTTACTCCTGGTTTTATGGTTGGAGAGTAGAAGCTATGGAACATTGGTTTCATCAGAAAATTCTCAAATTAGATTATGTGAGGTTAACTCTGTCACTGCAAGGTAATACCGAAATGCAGATTACATCAGGCCAGGAAGTGCGTAGAAAATGTCCAAAAGTGCAGGTTTATCATATGATATGTAAGAAGTCTTTGTTAAAAAGTACCTGTTGTTACAGGAACTTTCCATTTTTCAGCCCTGTTTTGATTCTTTTTTTAGTTGTGGGAATACTATGATCCATTTCTGCTCAGATCTGGCTCCTTTTCATACTTGTCTGGCAACCACACATGGACTATAACTAGCATTGTAGCAGTACATGGCTTTATGTGACCATAAGTAACTTAACATGACGTTACGGTTTCAACTGGTTTGTTACGTGACTTGACGTTCCCTCTAACCCGTGTAGCTCCTCAGCTTGTTCTCCTTCACTAAGTGTAGCGATGCATCCACATCCAGCCTGATATGTTGGAGCCAGAACCAGAGGAGGAACCAGAGACTGAGGAGGAACCAGAGGAGGAACCAGAGACCGAGGAAGAACCTGAGGAGGAACCAGAAACTGAGGAAGCACCTGAGGAAGAACCAGAGACTGTAAGGAAGAATCTGAGGAGGAACCAGAGACTGAAGAGGAACCTGAAGAGGAACCAGAGAAGGAACCAGAAACTGTAAGGAAGAACCAGAGGAGGAACCAGAGACTGAGGAAGAACCAGAGGAGGAACCAGAGCCTGAGCGGAACCAGAGGAAGAACCAGAGACTGAAGAGGAACCTGAGGAAGAACCAGAGACTGTAAGGAAGAACCTGAGGAGGAACCAGAGACTGAAGAGGAACCTGAGGAGGAACCAGAGAAGGAACCAGAGACTGAGGAGGAACCAGGAACAGAGATACTGTCATTTCACCAGGAACCTCCATGGACGGAGTCAGCTGCACTCTCTGTTCAGATTCACCTGCTTCTCCGCTGACACTTATCTGTGGATGAGGATCTGATGACGTTGTATACGGTGTCACTATTGAACAAGCTGAGATAAACCAGTTTTGTTTGATATTTTACTCCAGGTCCTGGTTGTAGCAGCAGCTGAGTGTTGCTCCCAGGTCACAGTGACTGGCGAACACAGTCGATAAACGCCGAGAGAGATAAATAATTCCCGAGTTGCTTCCGCCTCCTCCACTTGTTGGCGCACGCTCGAGTGGAGGCGTCAGGTGAGGAGACAGTCATGGATTATTAATCCCTGCTTCACCTGCTCCCGCCTTCATTCACTCAGACACCCCGTCACTTATGCAGATGGGCCGTGAAGGCAGCGCCGGGTAAATATTGACCCGGGCCGCGTCCATGCTGCTGCTGCTGCAGGAGCTCAGAGCTTCACCCTGCATCCCTCCTCCTCCTCCTCCTCCTCCTCCTCCTCCTCCTCCTCCTCCTCCATCTGGAGGTCCAGAGGAGGCGCAGTACCTGGCCCGTAAACTGCATTACAAGTTTGTTTCTGAATTAGCTGCTCTCCTCTCCCTGGCTTTAAAGCGTTCGCTGCTTAACTTCATTTCCTCAGTCACACGTGTGTGAACAGTGCAGAGATGAGGTCCGCTGTCACCTCCTCCTTCCTTTTCCTCTCCTCGATGTTTCACACCTCCACAGTAGTGACTAAAGGAAGATAACATGTTTTAAAAACTGAAAATTTCAATACATTTTGATAAATAGAAGCCAAAACTCTATCAAAACACCGCAAATTCAGCACTTCAGTACTTTAAGTACAATAGACTGTATCAAAAGTGGAACTGCAGCTTTAACAATGAAAAATGTATCAAAAAATAAAAACATTAAATGCAGATTTATCATAAATGTGCAACTTTAACAAGTGAAAACCTGCACAAAATGAACACAGAGTTTCTACTGATGCCCTGGCCTGAATGTGACAGGTCGGCTGCATCAGCCTCAATATTCAACTCAATATTTATACTTTCTGAGTACAAAAGAACGTATTGAAACTGTGAAAAATAAACATTAATTTCACTTTAAAAGAGGGGCGACTCAAAATTATACAATGACACGTTCCTCAAAATCCTCCTTCACCGTCCTCCTCCTCCTCGTAGCTGCTCCGTGGTTACGGGCCGCCGTTACCGTGGTAACCGAACCTAAACCATAACCTCCGCTTTACCACGGTGACAGAGGTCAGCGCTACGTCCCTGGTAAATGTATCATCTCTCCATCTATCTATTATCTGTCTATCAGTCTATCTACCTCCCCACTCTCTCCTCTCCACACGTCCGCTCTGTATCACACGCACATAAACAGAGTGGAGGTGATGTAAAGCAGCGCCTGGTGAAACGTGTCTCCCCTCTCTCTCTATCTCTGTCTCTCTCTCTCTCTATCTCTGTCTCTCTCTCTTATCAGCACATTAAGAACCGCTGGGCGTGCGGGGCTCAGCAGCTGTCTGCGCCTCTCCATCACTGTCTGAGCAGCCATTAAGCTCAGCTTAACAGCGGCTCAGCGGCAGCACGATAAACGCGTTATTGATGTCTGACGCTCCAACCTGAGCCTGATTGAGGTCACGTGTGTGCCTGAACCTGCCTGGAGAAACTCTTACTTTTATTTGTTTATTTATTTATTGCCTCGGAGGCGTGACAGGTCCACAAACATCAACAAATGTGTACGTTTCAGTTCCTGAAACGCAGCTAAGAGTGGACGACTCGAACCTCAGCACCTGTTACGTGATCATTCCTGTGAGTGGCAGGGAGACAGCCGATCTGTGGTTGCCAGATCAGCATGAAAGATCTGAGCACAACAGAGCCCACAGCTACAAATAAGATCAAAAAAGGGCTGAAAAATGCATTTCATTCTACCAATAGACACTTAAAGACACCTAGTAAGACATACATCTTATACTACTACACCACCATGCACTTTCTGCTTCAATGTAATCTGTGTTTGGTTGCCTGTGATAGAGCTTTTAATCTAATTTGAAGCAACCACTGCTCCATAGCTTCCATGATAACACCAGAGAACAAAGAGACTTCGACATGTAAGAGAAACGCATTTGCTGCTAATTCCTTTGACAAGCAACATAAATTCCCCTGGATCATTTGCCAGCGAGCTATGAAAGGAACGTGCTCTGATATAATAATCCGACATCTAAAAACAGGACTGTAAACAGGCTCCGAGGCGTGACAGATGAAACCAGTGTTCCATAGCTTCTATGTGAACGCGGATAACCACTCGTCCCAGCTCGGCTTTAATGTATTCCTTCTGTTTCTGTGAATTGTGATGGAGTCGGATCCCTCTCAGGAACTGAACCGGGGCCAGTTCTTTAAATCAGGGCTTTCCCTCGCTCCACTGGAGAGCGTCGAGGTCCGTTTGATGTAAAGACTGTGTGGTAAATGAAGCGCGTCCGGCCGGCGTGTCAGAGCTCTGGGGGGGCTGGTCACTGGTCCGTGGGACAGACTCAGCTTCAGAGCCCAGCTTCCTGCCATCTGCAGCCCGGCCGGGGCCACGGGCCGGGGCCACGGGCCGGCCCGGCATGTTCCTGAGGGCCGGCCGAGGCTCCGGACACTCGCCTGCATAATTAACCACCGCATCTGTTTCAGAGAGCACAGAGTGACCCCCCCCCCCCCCCCCCCCCCCCCCCCCCTCCCCACACACACACACACACACACACACACACCCCCAGGCTGCAAAGCAACGCTGGCGAAGCCAAAGATCAGAGCGCAGATGATATCTGGGATTAGAAGGTAGAGACGTGCTCTTTGCTGCGGAAACGTTTCTGGTCCAGGGTAAATTGTCATTGCGTCACTAGCTGCAGTTCTCACAAATCAAACTTCATACTTTCTACTTTCATACTTTCTACTTTCAAGTATAAAGAGAACTGTGCAACAACAAAAATCATCATTACTGTGCAATTATTAACAATATTCACAGCGCAAAATGTATCAAAACGGTTCAAGATAAGCTGGGCCGCATGGAACGAAGTAAAACGTAATTGATTATCATTGTGCAAGATGTTTTATTTTGAAAAGAACTAGATTTGCGGGAACAATTGTACTTTGTTGTGATTTGTTGTGAAGAAAAAAGCTTACTGATAATGCACCTAGTGATGGGTGTTATTCAGCTGGATTCTCCTGAACTGTTGTTAAAGTTTGGGGGGAAAAAAAAGTTCCACTAACATGCGAAATGTGTTCCCCAGACACTAAACGATGTATCTGATAGTGTCAGGATATTGACCACCTGTTCCTCTGCTTCCTTCTCCTCTGCTCCTAGACTAGACCAGACCTCCATCTCTCCTCTCACTCTCACTCTCCTCTCACTCTCCTCTCACTCTCCTCTCACTCTCCTCTCCTCTCCTCTCCTCTCCTCTCCTCTCCTCTCCTCTCCTCTCCTCTCCTCTCCTCTCCTCTCCTCTCCTCTCCTCTCCTCTCCTCTCCTCTCCTCTCCTCTCCTCTCCTCTCCTCTCCTCTCCTCTCCTCTCCTCTCCTCTCCTCTCCTCTCCTCTCACTCTCCTCTCACTCTCTCCTCTCTTCTCTTGGTCATATGAAGGATGAGCAGCAGGTTTCACAGCTACTCTAAAGTGTCTTTATTCCTCTGTGTATAGATGAAAACCATGTGACTGAATGCAAACGTTCTCTGTATAAATGATGGCTATTGTATCAGCATCAAGGGGTTGGAGAGGGAATGAACTGCACACACACACACACACACACACACACACACACACACCCGTAGGTCTTTGATCAGCCTGTAATTTGCTGTGTTATGTGTTCGTTTCCCTGAATCGCCTCATTGTTTCACTCTCTTTATTTGGCCTCGGCTTTGTGATCTTCTCAGATCGGCTTAAAGCAAACAGCATCTCTCAGATAGATAACAGAAAACACAAAAACAAAACAACAAAAATGGAGGTGATGACCAAAGGCCAAGCACTGGGTGCACCTGGCAGAGTGTGTGTGTACGTACCAGCATGCGTGTGTGTGTGTGTGTGTGTGTGCGTGTATGTGTGTGTGTGGGGGTGGCAGGTAGAAGGTGATGTCGTGGTTGTACCTGGTCAGAAGTGAGATGGATGGAGCTGAGAGCCGCTGCTCTCACACACTGTCGACTTCAGTCTGCATATCCATCTGTCACACACACACACACACACACACACACACACACACACACACACACACACACACACACACACACACACACACACACACACACACACACAGACACACACACACAGGATACTGGTTCCAGTCAGAGGATAGGGGGAGCGTCCTGTCACTCACTGGGGCAGGTTTTCTGTACCCGGAGCAGAGGGAGGAGAGAGCTGTGGAGAGATTCGTCTCCTCGTCTCTGTCTGTTCGTTGGTCAGGGAGCGCCTGCTCCGCCCGGCTCGCTACGGAGGTGTTTCACCCAGATTAACAGACTCATTAATACGCTGAGCAGCAGCACGTTAAACTTTATCTCTCCTCCCATTTCCTCCAAACCACTTTTATCTGGTCTTTGTGGAATAACGATCAAATCTGTTCCCAGACTAAGATGTTCAGCGGCTCCCGCTGTAAAACGTCATCATGTCGTCATTCAGATGGAACGTTTTTGACCCAGAAATCTTTTTGCTTCTAAAAAGAGTCTGAACAGAGATGTAAAGTGACGTAAAATATGATGGAGGCTGCATCACTCCAGCTACCAGTTAGTTCTGGACGAGCTGAGAAACTTGCATGGCACGTCCTTTCCCTTTTTTACTTTCCTTTACTCCCTTTGTGGAGAAGCAAAGTAGTGGTTAAAACAAGTTTTTGTTGAGTTTTTCACCATTGTGATGGGAGCAGCTCCAGACTGATTTCAGTGCCTTTGTCCAGGCTGAGCTATCTGAAAGTCTCTTTGGTGGATTGAGATGAAATTAGGTGCAGATGTTCCATCAGCAGGAGAGCTCAGCAGGAGGAGGCAGCACTGAAAGGACGGGATCAAACAGGCACTGATTTATTCTCCCGTAGCCAAACTACAGGCTCTGACGGACCTGACAGGAACCAGCTCAGACTGAAAACAGGACTAAACTGGTAATGAGGGGGAGGAGGAGGAGGAGGACGAGGACGAGGAGGAGGAAGAGGTGAGGAAACAGGAGGAGGACATGAGGAAGGAGCACGTGTGAGAGAAAGAATCAAAGAATCTATCTATCCCAGAATGCTTTGCTGTGACCAGCAGTTTCCATAGCAGTCAGAGAGTCTGTACAGACTCATTCAGATCTTTTGATTACACCAGACTGGGGGACAATTAGCAGCGATTAGCACAACGAGCTGATTTGATTGTGACTTTGTGATTAGCGCCGTCGCCTCCCAGCAGGAAACTGGTCGGTTCCCAGTCTGTGTGTGTGTGGTTCCATCAGCATTCCAGGGAATGTTCAGGATGATCGGAGAACCTGAGCCTAGGTGTGAGTGTGACAGGTGAATGGTGTGTGTGTGTGTGTGTGTGTGTGTGTGTGTGTGTGTGTGTGTGTGTGTGTGTGTGTGTGTGTGTGTTTATTGGAGCTGGACAGATGTTTTCTACTGTTATTTATTCTGTTGTTTATTCTGAGCTGGATCCATAAATAAGTACGGAAGCCCAGGACGACCATGTGTTTACTTTTCTCTTGACTTCATGATCATCTCGGTTTGTCTTCTCCTTAGATGGCGAGGTCTTAATGTTTCTGCCTGTGTTAAACCTATTGATCACTGATCAGTCATTGATACTCCACAATCTCCTCCCTCACTGTTTCTAGGTTTGTTCACATCTGTGGATGTATTTGTGTCAATCTATGTAGGATACGAGGATATGATCTAATTGAATTATATCATGTGTAACTTTGTGTTCTCTGTCCACATGGAAAGTGCTTCACAAATAAAGTTCAGAATGATTGATTCATTGATTGATTGATCTGCTATGTGACTGGCTGGGACACACCTGGACCAGCAGCAATCATCAGAGATGATAAACAAAAGCTTCTGTTACATAACAGAATAAATGAACGTGATATCACGAGAAAACAGACGTTGTTACATCAAGAACCCAAAATAACGAGTCGCTATTTCAAGAAAACAAGAGAAATAAAGATAAATAAATGTGTGGCCGTTCTCAGCTTCTGCAGATAATCATAGATCGACTGAATCTGTTCGTTCTGGCTCGAGATTTCCTCAATTTCGCATTCCTGCTCATGAACTGGATGGAGGCCAGTCCTAACATTCACAGTGTGTGTCTCTCTCTCTCTCTCTCTCTCTCTCCCTCTCTCTCTCTCTCTCTCTCTCTCTCTCTCTCTCTCTACCAGCCCAGCCCTCAGCCAGTGTTTGTCCCTGGCTGTTGTCGCTGGCCTGCTGGGAGGCCAGTGACTGATAACAGCCGAGCGGCCGACCCGCTGCGTCCGCTCCCTCTAATGCTCAGCACACACACTTTCATTTAGCATACGCTCCCAGAGGCACACACACACACACACACACACACACACACACACACACACACACACACACACACACACACACACGCGCTGACTCTGGTTGTGCTTTATTTAATGAGAAGCCTCTCCAGCCAGACCTGGTTTAGCCTGCTCTCTGGTTGTTGCAGTGAGAGATGAGGAGCCTCTCTACGTACCCGCCTCATATTCCTTCTCTCTCAGCCTGTGGTTTTCCTGCTTTCGGTTTGTGAACCCGCTGGTTTTTTTTTCTCAGATAAATCAGCTGCTGTGGGGAGCAGCGGGGAAAGGAAGGCGTCGGTCTCCGGGGTCTCGATTAAAACCCCTCAGCTCAGTCATCCCCGCTCTAATCGTGACCTCCGACCTGCGAGGTGTCCGAACCGATCGGCTGAACTGTTCCTGAGACACAGTGAAACACAGACTACTGTGGTCTGTGGTCAGAGCTGTGGCTGTCTGAGACCAGCACACACACACACACACACACACACACAAATTGTTACATCACACATTTCAATCAGCAGACGCTTGTTCTCAGACTGCTCTGTCTCTAACACGGCAGGAATATTCCCGTTGATTCTAAATCAGATGCTAATTGGATTATGGCGTTCACATGAGTTGTGTGTAGAATATTCCAGTCTTATTCCCGTTTTCATGCTGCAGAGCAGAGCGGGATTAATGCCTGAGGACATGAGGACATGAAGACCCCTACTACACACGTATGCTTCACTTGGCTGCTGCACTTCAAGTCAGTGACTGAGTTTACATGAAGAGCAATAATCTGACTACTGAGCTCATTCCAAATAACAGAATAACAATGTCCCATTCACATGCCTGATTACATGCAGGCAGCAGAGCAGGACGCTAACATGGGACAGTAGAAGGAGCCACTAGTGTTCTCCTGCCTTGTAGCAACACAACAGCTGCTTCTCACAATCTTCCAGAGGTTTACAGCTGGTTCAGACCAGTACGTATCCTCCTCCTCCACTGGTTCAGACCAGTAGGTATCCTCCTCCTCCACTGGTTCAGACCAGTACGTATCCTCCTCCTCCACTGGTTCAGACCAGTACGTATCCTCCTCCTCCACTGGTTCACCTGCTTCTCCCACATATCTCCATTCCCATGTTAGCAGCATCCAGAGCTCCGTCCTGGTCACCTCCACAGGCTCAGCCCAGGACATACACTTCTCATGAGACATCTGTAGTTACACCTTGTTCGGTCCACCTTCCTGTTATTGCATGGTTGTCTACATAAAGAGCCAGTGCCGGAGCAGCAGTGTTCCCTCTCCCTCTGTCTGGTTTGTCCCTGAGCTGGAGCCTAGAGCAGCGCTCAGATTGCTGTTGCTCCTATCATAGATTACAACCCCCCCCAGAGAGTTATAATGCGCTCAACACTTTGTGTTCATCCCAAAGATCCACAGATAAACCACACAGCTTTGCATGCAGATGAAAATCAAAGGGGATGTTGTCTGGAGCTGTTAGAGACGACTCGTCTGAGCCCTTATTGAATATTCAGACACTCCTCAGGAAGAGGAGGAGGAGGAGGAAGAGGAGGAGAAGGAGGAGGAGCAGTCCTCAGACTCTATGGCTGGCTCTATGGATTATGAGTTATTAGTATTGTTGCAGGCGGGGGCTGGACCTCTCCATGCGTGCTTGGTCTGGCTGGTGGTGGTTCTTGTAGGAGGATATCTCATTAACATCTGACCCGGGCAAGCTGCTTAGGCTGGAGGAGAAGTCCACCGGGACGCTCGGCATGTTCAGCTGCTTCATGCTTAACATGTACAAATTACAAGTAAACCTGAGTTCCATGACTCCAGTTTAGAGGAGGAAGCACGCGAGGATGAACAGCCAGAGAAATCCATCTGCTGTGGAGGATGAATGAAGTAGATTCTGTAAAATGTTCAAAAATTGAAAGCAACATTTCACAGCTATGTTTTCAGATTTTGCAGGACTTCAGCTTTGTAGGGACCTCATCCATTTCCCGCCTCCTTGACCTTTTTCTGTCCTCCACTCTCCACAGAGCGACGGTGAAGAAGGGCGTGACCTTTCAGACGGCGACGCCCACCAACCCCCTGCTGTGGGACATCACCCGGGACATGGGCGGGGACGGGACCATCGCCGTCACCTGTCAGAGGAAGGCCCCGATCCCTGGGAAGAGGCAAGTCTCCTCCTCACACACACACATTCATCAGGAGGTCTGGAGGAGGCCTGGAGGAGGCCTGGAGGAGGCCTGGAGGAGGTCTGGAGGAGGCCTGAAGGAGGTGTGGAGGAGGCCTGGAGGAGGTCTCAGCTCTGTTGTGTTGGATGTTGTGTTGCTGACATTTGACTTGAAACATCAGTAACACACTGTAGGGAAAAGTCTCACCAACGGTAAATATACCAGATCCATCTTTTTGACTCTGATTCAAGACAAACAAAGAGATATTCTTTTGAGTTCTAATACTTTAAATGCCACTTTACTAAAGCATGTAACAGCATGTCTGCTATGTCACTTCTCTGTACATATTGTTGCTCACTTCTTATAAAGTGCCTTGAGATAACGTGAAGCTGAAGGTGAAGCAACAACACAAGTTAAAGCAGTTAAAAAAAACAATCTATTTACACCTGTTGTTGTTGCTTCATGTCTCCAACGGTGAACCAGGACGAGTCAGTGAGAGTTGAACCTTCACCCCATCACGTGTCCCTGCATTCACAGCTTGTAGTAGAGCAGACTCTCCTCTCTAGGAGTATTTAGGAGGCGTGTGCAGGACGGAGGCTCCGCCCCTCTGCAGGTCTGAGGACCACACAACTTAAGTCGCGCCCCCGTAACCTCATTAAACGAGGCTACACCCTCGCTCCAGAAAGCAGCTTAGCTCAGACGTTCTTTTCAAGCCGAGCGGCTGCCAGCGCAGACTTCCAGTGTAAACACCCAGGCCGGTCCAGCCGGTCCGTCCCCGTCCATCTGCCCACCTGGACGCACCTGGACCGGCCCCCAGTCACACACTGCTGCTGTCATGTCCCAGGCTGCAGAGGCTGCAGAGCCTGCAGAGGCTGCAGAGCCTGCAGAGCCTGCAGAGGCTACAGAGGCTGCAGAGGCTGCAGAGCCTGCAGAGGCTGCAGAGCCTGCAGAGGCTGGGTAGAGATGAACCGCCTCAGAGGCGGAGAGAGGCTTCTCAGCTGCTCCTTTTACTGTGTTTAACCCATTCATTTAAAACCATTAAAAGTCATTAAAGACCTGATCTGACCATGGATCTGATCTGACCATGAACTTTGTGGAACAGGCAATTTCACGTTATTTAAAACTCAAACAAATAATCGATGGAGAAAATAATGGACAGAATAACTCACTGCACTAATAATCATTTGTTGCAGCCCTAATTACCTGCCTGCTTAAAGGACTGAGCCTCCAGCCCTCTGGGTATGAGCTGTTCTCCAACTATATACACTGTATGAAGCCAGATGTGTACGTAAAAAGAGGTTTATTCATTGCAAAGTTCTGGCTGATGGAGAAGTCACTGGATAACAATCCTCGTCAGATTCTCCTGGACAACATGAAGGGATCAAGGGACGTAATGAGATGCTACAAAAGAGGAAGAATCATAGAATCAAACATCATAGACAGTAGAGAGCAGTCATATGTCAAAGACAACACAGTGGATGATAAGGAAACTGTGGTGAATGCTGTGCAGCCCCAGGTCTGGAGTGTGGTCCCTGTGGCCTGCAGGGCCTCTGGAGACCTGGACACCTTTGTTTAATGTGAGACGGATAATTGTGGAGTTTGACCGGAGTGAGCGGAGGCACCGGTGGGTGATGTGTGATGGAGGCAGCAGGTAGAAATGAAGAAGTCTGAGTGCTGAGTCCTGGACTTAATAACTTTTTCTTAAATCATTTTTTTCTGTTGGGGAGGCTGCAGAGTTGCTGCAGGAGTGTGGAGCAGCAGTGAAGGACAGGCAGGGCCGGAGCTGGAAGAAGGTTGTTTATGTAAGCAGCTAGGACGGAGACAGGAAGGACCGGGAGGTTACCTGCGGTACGAGGACGGCTGTGGGGACGGACGTTCCACATATGGGGCTGTAGGCAGAGGTGGAGCAGACCGCATAACTGCTCAGTGTTTGTCCAACACTCAGACAGTGATTTAATGCAGCCTCATCACGCTGTCTTCAGCTAACATCATCATCTCAGCTGGTAAAACTTCTGTGTGTGCGTGTTTGACAAAGCTGCGGAGGAGCAGCCAGTGTTCCCAGCATGAATCCAAAACAAAAAAAAGAACAGAAACAAAGACAAACAGGCGTAAGACAACACGTCTGAGTGAACTTGGCTGCTCCGGCAGCAGATAAGTCTCGACGTGCCTCCTCAGAGGTCGCAGAGCACAGCGGCCTTATCTGCGCCCGTCATTACCGCTCTGACCTCATTACGTTGTTTTCCCGTTTGCCGGGGGATTATGACATTGTTTATCGCAACTTCTTTATGGGTTAACATATCTTTGGCGCGGTCGTGGAGCTAATCCTCTGTAAAATGTCATGAAAGCGAGCGGACCCCTGCAGAGCGGCCGCAGCCGGGCCGCTCTCACGCCGTCTCGCTTCACCGGCCACGCTGAGCTGCTGCTCCATCCCAACACGAGAGCTCGTCCTCGTTCTGTGTCGCTCAATGATCCGCTGCTGCAGCTCAGGTTGGACGTTAAAGACAAAAAAACGATCGTAAACATGGTTCCGCTGCACCCCCCCCCCCCCCCCCACTCTGTCTTATCTGATATCTGTGTTAATGCATACTTAAGGGGATCTGACATGCTTAAGTGACTCCGGCAGATCTTGTTTTGATATTTGACCAGAATTCCTTTATTATCTTTTAATCGCAGGTCTCTGAGCAATATGCTAAGATTATTCAATTACACTAAATCTCTGTCTTCCCCCTTAATAAGGGCAGATATGGTGGAGCTGTGTGCGAGTGTGACTTCCCCGCGCTTTGTTGTCGACTTCGAGAACTTAATGGCGGATTAACAACATATGATTTGTTTTGATGCAGACTGTGTGTGTGTGTGTGTGTGTGTGTGTGTGTGCTAGAGGTCGTTTTCGTGCAGGCTGCACAGGCCTGGCTGTGGCCCTGACACAGATATTTATAACATGCACACACAGATGCACTGCCTCTGATAATGTCCATGTGGCTGCGTGCATTCTGATTGTGTTTTCGCCCACCGATATATCGCGTCTGTAGTTCAGACGGTGCCAAGAAATAAAAACCCCGGGATACTAACTCGAGCCGTGGGGAGAAAATTGAATCCATGGCCAGGACACTCTGTTCTAGCTGGCATGGCTGAGAGGCCATTATAAGTTACAAAGGCTGGTAGTCTGTTGTGTATGCAGGATGATGCTGTCCTTGGACCACCTTATATTCAGCTCACATTTAACAATACCAGCGACTCAAGGGTAGGGCCAACGCGGAGCAATCCTGCTCCTGCGTTCTTTGTTTGCTGTGGCCTGTGAAAATGCCTGCAGATGCAAAGTCCTCCACAAAGTGAAACAAAGAAAAAAGACAGAGCGAGAGAGGGGGAGGGAGGGGGAGGGGGAGGGAGGAGGAGGAGGGAGGGGGAGAAACAGGACCAGGCCTTGTCGCAACTACTGGGATCACATCTCGCTCCTAGAAATACTTTATTTTTATCCACCAGGCTAAATTTCACAGTGATGTTTGAGTTGTTCTGCTTTTTTCTTTTTGTTTCATCAGGTCAGGTTTTTATCAACAGTCTCCCTCCAAACATAAGATTTAAAGCATAGCTGCAGCGATTAATCAGCCGCTTGTCAAACGTTAGATTAGTTTTTATGAATAACTTGGTGAAATTCTGCTTCTGAAATGTCCCGGTATCTTTAATCATCTACGAGGAAACCGAGACGCTGCCAAGCTCAGTCGTACGCAGTATTAATGTTCGGATGTTAGAAATAAAATATATCCATCATTTCTACATTATTTGTCTATATTCAGCAAGCAAACAGTGACCTTTATGCCCTGGCTACAAGATCAAACTTAATGAATGATGCATAAAAAGCTCAATCTAGAGGGCCTGACCCTTCACATGAACGATCTCTAAATGCAGTTGATCAACAGCAAATGAAGCTTTACTAGTTCCTACAATAAAGATGAGACGTGACTTCATGTCATAGACTGTAGCAGACCAGGACGTTTTCCTGCATCTCAGCGCTCTCCGTGTCCGAGCAGATGATGCTGCTGCTGAGCCTGGGGATGCTCGCTGCTATTAATCACTATTAATCACTATTAATCACGATTAATCACGATTAATCACTGTTAATCAAATGAAAAGTCTGACATTGTAATGTCAAAGTGTGTCTTCATCGCTCAATAGGGGCAATAAAACCGCAGCCCACTAGATGTACTGTAGTTCCCGTCAGGCTGCGCCCCCCACAGGTTTGCCTCCACAGCCTCAGTGTGTGTGTGTGTGTGTGTGTGTGTGTGGCTGCAGAGCAGGACATGCTGCGGTGTGAGCGCAGCTCTTTTACTCAGAGCTGATTATCTCTACGGCGGCTCGCCGTGCAGGCGGGGGGGGGGGACAGACTCCAGCGGTGAAATAATCAAATTAAGCATCGGCGGCTGTGATGGAGGGATCAGCCCCCTGGTTAATTTGCATGATGACGACGATTCCTCTCAGACAGATCCACACACAAACCCTGACAGTGGAACGCTGCACACTCGACTCTTCTGGTGTCGTTCTGCTCATCTCCTGCTTCTCCTCAGAGCTCTTTAAGGGGGAAATGCATTCATGTAAACCCTGGATTTGTTGAAGATCAACGGTTTCAGGAGGCCCTGAAACACCATCTCGTCCTCATTCATGCAGAAATGTTGAAAATGAAAAAATAATAATGCAATAATGTGTGAATCTGAACAGAGAAAGAGTCTGATTCCTCTCCTCCTCTCCTCTCCTCTCCTTTCCTCTCCTTTTGAAGGAATGTAGATTCCCATGATCATTCAGCGTGAAACCTATGTGTGGTTGCCAGATAAGCATGAAGGGAGCCAGATTTGTGCAGAAACAGGAAGATTGTGAGATTGGAAAAGAGCTGTGAAACAGCATCGAAGGATATTTCTGATGAAACCAGTGTTTCATAGCTTCTATACTGGCACCAGAGGATCTCATCCTTCTGTTCCAGATCCTCTTCAGATCTCCTGGGTGAGGATCTCTCCTCGGTCTCTCTCCCTGAGCTTCCTCCTGTTTTCTCCCTCTCAGGTTGTTTGGGATGTCGCTTGTTCTGACCTGGCCTCTCCAGTGACTGAAAGTCTGTGTCTGTTGCAGGCTGGAGAGCAGCCTGCTGGAGGTGCTGCAGATGGACTTCGAGGTGGAGGAGCTGAGCAGCCCTCTGGACAGCCAGGTGATCGTGTGGAAGCTGGAGCTGCCGTCGGACTCCAGGACGGCGGCCAAGACGGAGGGCGCCATGCGGATCTACACCACCCAGAGAGACTTCGTGGGCCTGGCTCCTCTGGTGATGGTGAGTCCTCCTGCCCAGGAACCTCCTGGACCGCCTCCTCCGAGGAGATGAGGAGAAGTGCACTTTGCTCCGATCCGTCCCCGCGTGCCTGGTTTGCATACACAGAAGAAGGAGAAGAGGAGGAGGAGGAGGAGGAGGAGGAGGAGGAGGAGGAGCTGGATGAGCTTCAGATTGTCTGGCTAATGGTTTCTATTCTGAGCAGTGAGTGACCTCGTGTCGCGACTGTCAGCGAGCTGACGTCTCTGCTCTGTTGTTCTGTTCTGTTCTGCCGTGCAATATGTGGTCATCACCCCCCCCCCCCCCCACATACACACACACACACACACACACACGCACACACCCTCCCGGCAGCTGCTTCGCTCGCTCGCTCGCTGCTATTTTCGGTGCCTCGGGCCTCTTTATCATGCTACCTCTATAATTAATCCAGGACTTTAATCTACAGAACATTACAGTTTACTACCCCTCCGCTGGCGCCTCTAGAAGCTCTGAGAGCTTCTTCATGAGGACCCCGTCCTCCGCTCAGGCCTCGTCTTATCATGCAAACGGTGCCAGCTCCGTGTTTGAGAGGAAGTGTCATGTCTCCACTCTGAGGCTGCACAGTGTTTGGAAGAACCTCTTGCAACTTAAGTTACTCTACCACCGAAAGCTGCTCCGGGCCCTCATGCATTATCATTGAATTACTGTGTTGCATAGAAATGCGCTAAATGTAAATACCACAAATATCAAACCACTCACACAGCTCCTCTCCTGAGCTGCTCCTCCACACGTGTCCATCTAGAAGCTGATCTCAAAGTGTGATGGAAACACTTTGTTCACATCTCCAGGTCACGTGACCTGACGTAGGGGTCACATGACCAGTTCCTTTCAGACCAGATGGACAGAGGAGGAGACTCAACTGTTTCTACATCTGATTCAAAGATCTAAGAAAACTATGTTCTGGACGTCCATCTTCCTCAGAGTGGAGGACCAGGACCACATGGTACCAGGGTTATTATGGGATGGAGCAGGACCACATGGTACCAGGGTTATTATGGGATGGAGCAGGACCACATGGTACCAGGGTTATCATGGGATGGAGCAGGACCACATGGTACCAGGGTTATTATGGGATGGAGCAGGACCACATGGTACCAGGGTTATTATGGGATGGAGCCACTCACCTCATGTGCACCATAACAACAAAGGGAGCATGCATTAATTTTTTAAAATTTCAGGAATAGCTAATTTCCATAGAACATTCTTCACTAAAAACCAGGGCTGAGGGTCTGTTAATTAGCAGAGGACACTGGTTGATTCCAAATTAGCAGAGCACAGTCTGCAGACTGTTTGCCTTTAGTTGTGATAATGACAGTAATGAAGCAATTAAGTTCAGACACATGAATGAATGAAGGACAGACACTCTGAGTCTGCAGCAGTTTGGTTTCCAGTTCCTGGAGAAATCTGTGGTTCCTCTTCAGTCTCTGGTTCCTCTTCAGTCTCTGGTTCCTCCTCAGTCTCTGGTTCCTCCTCAGCTTCTGGTTCCTCCTCTGGTTCCTCCTCAGTCTCTGGTTCCTCCTCTGGTTCTGGCTCCATCATCAGGCTGGATGTGGAGCATCGCTCCATAGCTGCAGCAGAGCTCCAGTCACCACTACGTAACATATATGAGCTATGTTAGCATCAGAGAACACGACAGAGGAAAGGAGAATTCAACGGTTCCAGTTCCACTTTAATGGAGAGTGAGAGGCTGAGCCGCTCAGAATGAACCTAAAGCCATGTAATGTTGTATAGAGACACACACAGTCACACTAAATCACACAAAGTCACGTTGCTGAATGAAGCCATGTCATCGTTCATCTCTGCTGAGACAGCCAATCAGAGTGAAGCTGACGTCTGGTTGCCAGATTAACATGAAAGGAGCCAGATCTGTGCTGTGTAAAGCAGGTTTGATAAAGGGCTTAAGATCTCAGCACATTTCTGATGAATCCAGTGTGTGATAGCTTCTATATTAAGCACGATATTATCTGTCTATATTAAAACTAGAGGAGTTAATGCTGGTACTGTAATCACTCCAGCGTTACACAACTTAGGATTTCAGGGAATCAGAGTTGTCGGAGTGTGTTTAGACGTTCTCCATCCTACATTATGAAGTACAGTCTGGAGATCCTCCCAGTAATATTCCGCTGTGATTTGACTTTTGGTGGCTCGTCTTTTTCCTCCTCTCGCCTCCATCACTCCGGCGCCGGAGCGCTTCAAGTTATGAGGACGTGCTACAGTGTCCCGATTTGTGAATTTGACACGGTTCATCTCTCTGGTGGATTAGAAGCCGACCTCAGGCAGGAGGCCAAACTGGAGGAGATTGGACGCTTTGGCCGGAGGCGCCGTCAGCTCTGACTGATCACTGAGCCTCGCTCCGTGGTCCACGGCTACTGCTGGGACGGCCAGAGCTGCTCTGACACGATCTGTCATTTTAACCATATTATAATGACTTTTTTTTTGAAGAAAAAGCAAAAGAAGAAGAAGAAGAGGAAGAAGCTCAGTTACTTCAGCGTCATTTAATCCAGTTTTTACGGTCGAGGGACTCGTTTCCATCTGCCTCGTTCTGAGAGTGGCCAAGTGTCTCTTTACATTTCATTCAACGGATCGTTCACAAGACTTGACCGGGCTGCACTCCCCTGCTCTCACACACACACACACACACACACACACACACACACACACACACACACACACACACACACACACACACACACACACAGATACTATCTGCCATTATTTCAGCTTCATTTAAAACTGTGTGTTTTTACAGAGGAGGACGTGTATCCATCTGCTTCCTTTTCATGCTGTGATTATCCGAGCAAACACGCAGCGCGTTTATACGTCGTCCTAATGACTGCGACTCTCGCTCACACACACACACGCACACACACACACACACACACACACACACACACACCCTGATGGAGGCCAGTGATGGTGCAGGCACCCGGGGATCAGAGCGTCCGTGTGATTGGTGGACGACCTGCTGTTAATAAAACATCCCGGGTCCCGCTCCGAGCAGGAGCCTCAAAGATCAGCTCCTGCTCCTGCTCCTGCTCCTGAGTGGTGACCTGGGAGTCACCCTGGCCCCCTCCTCCCTCCCTCCTCCCTCCTCCCCCCTCCTCCCTCCTCCCTCCTTCACCTCGTAGGGCCCCACGGGGTTCACCAGCCTTATTACCCCATCAGGACGTGATGCCTGAGTCACACTTCATCACCACTGCTTCCTCCTCCTCCTCCTCTCCCTCCTCCTCCTCCTCCTCAGCTGCCCTCGTCCCAAAAACCTTTAAAGGGAGGCGCACACTGAAGAGGGAACTTTGGATGGGTCTAAATCCTTTCATATTCCAGATGATGATCGACTGTTAATACATAAGGTTGATAAAGTTAAAGTTAACTGTTCATTTAAGAATGCAAACAGTATTTGTGAAGGGTTTCAGGAGTCAAAACTCTGATTAAAGCTTCATAAATGTGGTTTTTGGTGAGATTTTCTGGTTTATTTGAACTGCTGAGGCATTTAAAGACCTCATCTTGGCCTTTGTGAAACATGGTTTGACGAAGCAGTTTTTGCATCATTTTATAAACCGATCAACGGAGCAACTAATCAAGGATGTGATCGACAGATCAAACTGCTAGGATGTTCTTGTCCCTGTGAAGCAGCACTGTTGTGGAGCAGGGAACATTACATGATCTGACTGAACCGTAGCAGACTGAGGAGAGACGAGGGAGTGGAAACGAGGGTGAATGATGGGGAGGTGTCAGGAAGGAGCCGGTCCTCCTGGGTGTGTGTGCTCCTCTCAGGCCTCGCTGCTCTCCCTGCAGGACTCAGACATCCTGAACACCGCCATCCTGACCGGGAAGAAGGTGGTGA
This sequence comes from Karalla daura, assembly GCA_029224185.1. Taxonomy (NCBI): domain Eukaryota; kingdom Metazoa; phylum Chordata; class Actinopteri; order Chaetodontiformes; family Leiognathidae; genus Karalla; species Karalla daura. The sequence continues at coordinate 25,906,050 of CM055192.1, read as the reverse complement.
TGCCGCTGAGGATCGTGGCGGTGGAGGAGGATGGAGTGGTCACAGATGTGTCCGACTACACAGACTGCAGCTCCACTGATGAAGACGTGCTGAAGGTACCACACACACACACACACACACACACAGAGGGAACAAACCTCTAATACATCACTTTTAGCTGCTTTACATCCACAGCTCCTACTGCAATCACCGGGTTTGGAGTATAAATGGCTCCTTTTTATATCACAGAGAGGAATATATTATGTCTGATTGTTTTCAGAATGGGGTCACACTGACAATAAAAGGCTAAGAGGTGGAAATTGCTTTGACTCTTTAACAACTTGTAATTCAACCTCGGTCACGTTGTTTTGGGGAAGAAGGACTCGCCGGCTAAATGGATTCAACATGTCACCTGCAGGTTTGGGATTCTGTGACTGCAGGAACATAGAACATGAGTGAAAGAGTATTCAGTGATGGGTTAGAAAAGGAGAGTTCAGCAGACGATAGGAGGCTTGTTCTGCCTTAGTAAGATGTTAAAACAACATAAAACCTGCTTTAGTGTAAACGATTGTGTGCATCCTGAGTAATGGTTGGTTGGTTGGATAAGTTACATTTATAAAATATTCCATGGATTATAAATGCAGCATTCATTGCTTTTGTCATACATTTCATTTTTTAAGTTTTTGCACAAAAGAAATCGATGCAATGAATCAAAACGGGCACGATTACGATGTGATGCGACGAGATAATTAAAAGGCTAATCACGTAATGTTCTAATACTTAAAATAAATACAAAATAAACAATAAAAGAACAGAGGAAAAGCAAAGAGCTGTGCACATTATCGCATAAATATCCGTATAGACAGAATTACAGTGTTATTAAATGTACATTTCATACACAAATCATTGTAAAATATAAGGTTTTATACTATAAATATGAACACTGCCTCCCATAATTCATAGCTTAATTTAGAATGATGCACACTGTCGGTAAATTAATTCAAGATGTAACTCAATATGTGCCTTTACCCAAAGTGTCTCATATACAGTACATATGTATATGTTTTTTCTTATTTTGCACATCATGTGTACAGCTGATACAGTGTATGTGTAGCTCTCCAGTCCCAGTTCTCTCTGGTGTTCTCTCGTTCTCTCGTGTTGTGTTTTTTTCTTTTCTTTTGAGCAGATTTTGTGTAATTATGGTTGTTTTCTGGAGTACCCTCAGTTTTTACCCTCCAGCCTGTACTACGGTGGAACAGTGTTGACTCCGTCCTCTGGTCCCAGCCTGACTCTGACTGGGAGCGCTGGTTTCGTTTCAGGGACAGAAGCTGTCAAATAAGTTGTCCCAAAGTCACCTCTGCTCCCCGTCTCCTTTCAAACTATCTATTAGCTGGTGTCCGAACCTCGCCGCCCATCAATCACCCCGACAACGAGCCCCCCCCCCCCCCCCTCGCAGTGACCTCACAGCCGGACGCCACGCTCCCGGCTCCTGATTCGTCCCACCAACCTGAGCGCGGCTGCCAAAAGTCAGCGTCTGTTTACTGATGGAATTGAAAGGCTGGGCCCATGCCCCCCCCCCCCCCCCCCACACACACACACACACACTCCCCCACCCCCACCTCCACCCCTGGAGGCTGTGGATGTATTCACTGAAGGGTAGAAGTGGGAATCAGAGACAAACGAGGAACGTGCGGTCACATCAGAGCGGGAATGGCAGTGCTGCTCTCTTGGCTCTACAGTCCATACAGTAAGTGCACGTATATTGGGCACAGATGGGTGTCAGTTATAAGAAAAGCTGGATTAGGCGAGGATGTCAAGAGGCAGGACGTGGCCTTAATCATTCTTTTCAGCCGGGTAATGTGCCGTCTTTGCTGTTGTTCCGAGCTTACTGTAGCTCTCAGTGTATTTGCTGACCACAGAGCAGCTCCAGTCACAAATATTCCCTTTAATCTTCTTAGTCTAACAGCTTGACTCTGATATCTTTTCTCTTCCGCGGTGCCTGAAGAGTATCAAATCTGCTAGTGATAGATGGGGAAGGATTTACCCCGAATGGATAGCTCATGTGACCAAACAAAGGCAAAACAAAGTCTAATCTCCTGTGATGGAGAGCTTTCCCCGGACATGCATGAATGAGCGGGCCGATGCGGGCCGGCGCAGCTTTGGACGTGCACAGGTGTCGCTCTGTCGCTCTGTCGCTCCTCCGGTGAGGGATCGACACTTTGTGGGACACAGATCACGACGGGACGTCTTCTCTGCTGACTGATCGGCCTCTTTATGGCTCGGCAGCAGTTTGACGAGCTGATTTACATGAAGTCTGAACTCGGTTCGCCCCCCCTGACGACGCACATGATGGTTCTGCAACCTCCACGAACTCGACTCAACTTGTTTTATTTGCACTACAAACAACTGTCACAAGCGTGTCAGTGAAGCCTGCGTTTCAGCATTTTTTTTTTCCTTTTTGTAATTTCAGCTCGTCTTTAATACCGCAGCCGCTGATGAAAGTCAAATCCCATTTGAAATAAATATCTATTTTGACACCGGAAAAAAAAAAAACCAGGGAGGGATATTCTTGGCTGCAGGGTGAGATGGTGGGCGGCCGACAAATTAAAGTGGCGTTCCCTTTCTCTGCTCGCCTGCCTCCACGCCGCTCTGCAGACACAAGGACGACAACAGTGGCGTGCAGCCGGGTCGGCCTTCATCCGGAGTTCAGAGCCGGAGCGCCGGCGCTCCGATAGGGAGGGGGGGGGCGTCCCGGGACGACACCACCACGCCATGTGGCCGCGGTCCTGGGAGCGCGACGCCTGATGTCAGGACGCAGCGATGACACAGAGAGCAGCGCGTCCATGTGACAGCCCCCCCCCCCACCTCCACCCCTCCCCCCACCCACCCGCCTGCAGCTGGAGAGCAGCAGACTACGTGCTATTTGTATTCCTCCGGAGGCTGTCTGTCAAAGTCACTGCCCCCCCCCCCCCACCGTTCCCATCACTCTCCCCGTGCACTGGTGGGAGCTGGTGCTGGATCCCAGTGGCGTGCTCATTAGCCAGGTCGAGCTAAACAGTTGGCGTCCGTCGTCTCTTTAGCGAGGAGCCGGGGAACCCCCCCGACGACCCCCGCCCCCCCACCACCACCACCACCACCAGGTCTTTGAGCAGTTGCCCAAACTCGCCAAGGTCACCTTTGGAATTACGGGGTAATGAATGCGCTGAGCTGTGAAGGGCTGACGCTTAGCGCGCTGCCACATGATGCTGTGATTAGCATAAAAGTGCGATGCAGCCTCCTCCTGCTCCGGCCCGCTGCTCGTCCCAGCCGTTCATTACTGACAGCTGACATTACTACCGCAACACACACAGCGCAGAGCTGCCGGCACGCCATTTGTTTCTGTAACAATGGCCTATTTGTTAAAACAGTGACTTTTATGAGAACATGCGATTGTTGACGACGGTCTCACTCTGACTCTGACAGAAACAACCGAGGTCACACAAACCCCGTGATGCAGTTACACTGATTTAATGCTCACATTGTGAGGGATCATTCTCTCTGTTTCCTCGCCTCCAGGTGTCGGACAGGTGTGACTATGTGTTTGTAAATGGCAAAGAGACGAAGGGCAAAGTGAAGATGATGGTGAACTTCACCTACAGCTACCTGAGCGCTCAGCTGGAGCTCAACGTGTGGTTGCCTCAGCTGCCCCTGCAGATCGAGGTGTCGGACTCCGAGCTGAGCCAGATCAAGAGCTGGAGGGTGCCCATCATGACCTCCAAAAGGTGGGACACACAAACAAACCTACATTTCTTTTTACGGCTAAATTGGATTTGTAGGCGCAACCTTTTGCCCATGCAAATCCAAATCATATCTCTCTGCGGGTTTAAGGTTTTGATTCCATTACATAATGTATTGCAATATCTCAACGTGATCCAATCAAGCAAAGAGACGGGGATGAGTGATTAGAGCGGAGTGGGTCAGAGCCTTCGCCGTGTGACAGGTGTGACCTGCATGTGTGTGTGTGTGTGTGTGTGTGTGTGTGGCAGGTCTGGGTGGAGCAGCGAGGAGGATGACAGGAAGGGGAAGGGATGCATGCTGCAGTACCAGCATGCCCTGGTCCGGGTGCTGGCTAACTTTGTGGCAGAGCAGGACGACCCCCGCGACCCCAAGGCCTACTTCCTGGGCTCCGACTGGCAGGTGGACGTCACCCGGCTGGTCAGGTACTTCATGAAGGTGGAGGACCCCCGCGTGGCCAGGCTGCAGTTGGGGAGGGTGCTGTCTGGGCGGGACGTCGGGACCACCAGCATCCAGGTGACACCATCACAACTAGCACAAAAAAAATAAACAAAATGTGGATTTAAGCTCTACGAGGATACACAGTTTACCTGTTGTTCTGCTGCAGGTGTTTTCTCCGCTCTCTGATACAATCCTGGGCAAGACAAGCATCAGAGTGGTGGATGACAAGGTGACCATCACTGATTTGGGAGTCCAGCTGGTTACGGGCCTCTCCATGACTCTACAGCTCAGTCCTGGAAGCAACAGGGCCATCCTGGCCACCACCTCCACCCCGGAAGTTCTACAAAGCCCCAAACAGGTAAGCAGGGTCTTCATCCATGAAACACCACAGAAGAAAGTTCTTGGTTTTGTTCTTCATGCTCACATGACTGTGTAAGTCTCAAATAGTTCCTCTAACTGCTCTCCTTTCACTTCACTGGTACCTGAAGATGTATCTTTGACATGAAGCTGATTAGAGATTGATTATTGAAGTAGACTGTTTTTGACAAGGACACTTCTAACTTCTCTGCTAAACCAGGTGTGAGGGTGAAATCATTGGTTCCTCTGGTGCTTTTACCTTCGTAGGAGGCTTTGGTGAGCGCGTGGGTGCAGTTCAGCGACGGCAGCCAGACGCCGCTCGACATCTACGACCCCGCCTTCTACAGAGTGACGGCGACGTCTCTGGACGAGGGCGTGGTGTCGGTGCAGGGCCCGCCCCCCACCGTGGTGGCCGAGGGCGAGGGCGAGGGAGTCCTGGTCAGGCTGGAGATGTCCATCTGCGAGGCCTGCCAGAAGTCCAAGCGCAAGAGCACGGTGGCCGTGGGCAGCGGCAGCCTGAAGGTGAAGTTCCAGGCCGGCGGGCGGAGGACGGTGGTGGACAGCAGCACGGCCAGCGGGCCGGACGCCGCCAGCGACTACGGCAACGACGGCACAGACACGGACAGCGAGAGGAGGCAGAGGAGGCCGTCGAAAGCCCCCGCCCCTTCAGACAGGGAGGAGAGAGCCATGCAGAAGACCACCACCACCATCAAGTCCACGGAGGGGACCGTCCTGACCAGCGGCAGCCTCGGGGGGGTGGGCAAGGCCGGCGGCCCCAGCAGCCCCCCCAGCAGCGACGGCGGCCGCGCCTACGGCTCAGACAACATGATCGTGGAGGACATGAGCAGCGTGGGCTTCACCAGCACGGTCAAGGCCCCCGGCAACCTGGTCAACTACAACAACTTCCCCACCAAGGTGGAGACGCCGGGCCAGGAGGCGGAGGTGGAGGTGGGCGGGGAAGAGATGCTGTCCAACAGGCCGCTCACCGACCTGGAGATCGGCATGTACGCGCTGCTGGGCGTCTTCTGCCTGGCCATCCTGGTCTTCCTGGTCAACTGCATCTCCTACGTGGTGAAGTTCAGGCACAAGAAGCCCCCGTCCCACGGCCAGGAGCCCACGGGCCACCGCCACGACTGGGTGTGGCTGGGCACGGACGCGGAGCTGGTGATGAGCGTGCCGGGCAGCCCGGTCCAGCAGGACTCCCAGACCACCACCACCGTCATAGACATCGGGCCGGACAAGAGCGCCTCGCTGTCCCGCCGGCCCAGCTGCCTGGCCTCGCTCACCGACTCGCCCGTGGGCTGCGTGGGCGCGCACCGCGGCAAAGCCCCGCCCAGCGAGTCGCTGCACTCCCCCACCAGCAAGAGGAAGAGGGTGCAGTTCACCACCTTCTCCACGCTGGAGCGCCAGCACTCGCCGCACCTCCCGCCCAGGGAGAACGGCCACGGCATCCACTGGGTGGGGAAGGAGGACGGGTGCGGGGAGGAGCCCCCGCTGGCCCCCGCTGAGCCCGGGGAGCCCTTATAATGCAGAGCCTGGTCAGACCTCACATGTACAGTAGATGTGGCTTTGATCACCTCAATGCCTTTGTTAACTCCAACAACTGTCTAGAATATGTGATTCTGAAATTGCCCTCCTCTACATTTCATTACCTATCAAGGCCTTTTACATGTACATGTACTGTATATTACTGTTAATATGGCAGCGTGGACAGGTGTGGGACAGACTCTTACCCATCATTTCCACTGGATGTCTGTCCAGGTCTGAAACACTGTCCACTGAGCTTCGTCTGCTGAGACACAAACACTCAGCAGAACTCACTAGGAGAGGGACAGGAAGTCAGCGCATTTAAACGTCCTTTCAGAATAAAAGCCCATCTGTGTTGACGCAACAGCGTAACTTCAAGTATCGAAAAAAAAACCTGAATTTGAGTCGTTTTTTGTGTTAATCAGACTGGATTTCCTGTTTTACTGTGAGAGGTCTGACGGCTGCTTGCTGGATGTGTGAAGGACTGAATAAGCATCCAGTGGAAATCACACACACACACACACAATGTTTAGAGCCACCAAATGTTAATGCTGCATGTGGATATCTACTTCAAATCTCTAAATTTGCACTCACATGCTGGTAATTAAAGTATGAAGACACACTGAAGCAGTATCTCAGATAACACGTCTGGACGATTTAGCAGTCACACACACACAGATGTCACAGATGCGGTTTCACTGAAGACGTGGCTTTGATTACACAGAATTCTATCTCAAAGGGAGTTTTCTATGATAGTAGTATCCAGGACCCTTTTTCTTTGTAAATTTGATTTCATTTTCATTGATTTCTTTTTCATTAAAAACACTATGATCTTGAATATGGCCTTTCATTTTCATTCTCTCCACACCGAGCAGCTCGGGGGGGCTCGAGGTCGCAGGATGCAGGTCGCAGACGTCGAGGATGTCGCTCTGCATCCTGCGTGGTGAGCTTTGCTCTTTGCTTGGATCGCACTGCAAGCTTTTTTTTTGCTCAGAACATTTACATTTCTTAACCAGCGTTTGGCCAAAACAGCCCTCTGTGCAAGCAAATTAAAAGAACCTTCTGTGCCCCTGTGCCCTTTAGACAAATTGGGTTTTCGCTAGAAACCTGAATGTGTGCAGCGCCACTGCTGCACTTTATTAAAAATGAATGAGGCGGCACAAAGACTGGAGGGGAGAGAACTAGTCAAACTGCTTCCAGGAAGAGGATATTAGCTGATCCTGCACGTCACCAAAATCAAGATTTAACGGCACTTTCCACATTCTGTTAAGTATGACAAACAGCATTTGGTCTCGAGCTGATCCTGCTCCTCCAGACTGGCCCCGTCTGAAGAGTAGGAGAGGAACATAATGACAGATAATATATAAATGCATACGTTGGAAATGGTTATTCAAGATTTATTAGATTATTTATTAATTAAATGACTCATTCCTCAGCATATAGGGCGCTACAGTATATCTGGCTCAGTGTAAGGCTTCTTTTCCTGGAGGGGAACCCGAGAGGACACGGATCATATTTTCTGCTTGATGGGGGGTGAGGGTGTGTGTGTGTGTGTGTGTGTGTGTGTGTGTGTGTGTGTGTGTGTGTGTGTGTGTGTGTGTGTGTGTGTGTGTGGTGGGGGGGGCAGGTTGAGTCAGACAGTCTCACACCAGCGGCACTGTTGGCTTATTTTATTTATTAGAGTGAGTAAACACAGGATCCATCTTTGCATATTTATGCCAAAATCATACATAATGGTGTCGTTAAAATATATAAAATATATTAATATTCATCAACAGCAGTTCCTACTGTAGCCCTTTGGTTTCCAAGTGTGCCGCCGCATAATTTCAACACCTCGGCACGTGTAAAACAGCATTTTTTTCGTCATCTGATTCCTCAAATCAGAGCGACTTGATATGTAAGGTACGAGGAGTCCCTGAGAAGGAGCTGCCTGGCCTGGGGTCAGGGTCAGGGTTGGGGTTAGGGTTAGAGTTAGGGTAAGGGTTGGGGTTGGGGTTGGGGTCGGGGTTAGGGTTAGGGTTAGAGTTCGGGTAAGGGTTGGGGTTGGGGTTGGGGTCGGGGTTAGGGTTAGGGTTAGAGTTCGGGTAAGGGTTAGAGTTAGGATAAGGGTTAGGGTTGGGGCCAGGTCAGGGTTAGTGTTAGGGCCAGGGTCAGGGCCAGGGTTAGGATAAGGGTTAGGGTTGGGGCCAGGTTAGGGTTAGGGTCAGGGTCAGGGCCAGGGTCAGGGTCAGGGTTAGGGTTAGGATAAGGGTTAGGATAAGGGTTAGGGTTAGGGGAAGGGTTAGGGTTGGGGTCAGGTCAGGGTTAGGGCCAGGGTTAGGGCCAGGGTTAGGGTCAGGGTTAGGATAAGTGTTAGGGTTGGGGCCAGGTCAGGGTTAGGGTTAGGGCCAGGGCCAGGGTTAGGGTCAGGGTCAGGGTCAGAGCAGCGTTTCCACCAGCCGCTGGTAGGTTTCCCTCTCCCTCTTGGCGCTGTGCTGCTCGTCCACGTAGCGCTTGCCGCTCCTCACCAGGCGCTCCCTCAGCTCCCCATCCGACACCAGCCTCCGAGACTGATGCACGAATTCCTGGCGAGGACAAAAGGCAAACGGCGTCTCAGTCCCTGCCAGATGCCACTTAAAGCTGCCGCTGAAGGCGCCCGGGGATATGTGTTTTTAAAGCGGGGAGGATAAACGCAGGCACGAGAACAGAACGCACACAGAAAGCCTGCGCGCTGATTAGTGCACACTTCCAACGTGTGTGCGCGCTGCCAAAGGATGCAGATATTTGTGGCTGTAGATGCGAGCGTGGCCGTCCAACAGACCCTCTCAGGCTGTCTTAGTGGCTGCCACCTCTCACTCTCTTTACCCAGAGAGGCAGGAACAAACAGAGCGGCTGCCACGCTTTCACAGCAGCCACCAGGGAGGAGGAAGAGCTGGAGATGGAGACCCCCCCCCTCAAAGATTAGCTGAAAGTGAAAGTGAAAGCCTTAAAAAATGTTGCTGAGGCTGTGCCGGAGCCAGCCAGGCCTCCACCGCTCTCACTCCTCAGTGAGGGATGTGATTAGGTCTGGAGGAGCCGCTGGTAGGAAGCAGCTCGTCTGGGCCGCTATACGAGAGCTACAAATCCTCAGCAACAGGATTAACGCTCAACTTATGAGCAGCGCGCTCATAATCATTTCTCTGTTATAGCAGTTTATAGAGGCGGGCAGCGGCGAGTGCCATTCCTCCTTTTAAAAGCTCTCAAGTGCTCGCGTGTTTGTTTCTCCTGACACGTTGCTTGATACCTACACTCCCCACGCAATTACTCTGAAAAAGAGGCTGAAAGGAGACCTAGAATTAGAGGCTGATGGCCCGGTCCTGGCCAGGGATGCACAGCAGGAGCTCGTAAAGCACTGTCAGTCATGCGGCTGAAACACACTCAGAGGGAATATGAAGTAAGACACGACAGAGGCTGCACCTCGGCTCCTCCCACCTCCACCACAATCAACCTGCCTCTGTCCAGAAGTCACAGAGTCACCTGATATTTCCAGTTAAACTACCTAATGGTCACGTTAAATCAGTTACGGTCACCTCATGTCATGTGATCGTCCATGAGTGGTAGGTGGTTGCCAGATAAGCATGAAAGAGAGACAGATATGTGGAGAAACAGAGCCTCATAGAACTATGTGGAGGCATGTGACGTCATTTAGATGCACCTAATATCGTGTGTGTGGCAGGTGAGACAGCCAATCAGAGTGAAGCCTTGGTGTGGTTGCCAGTTCAGCATGAAATGAGCCACACCTGTGCGGGACAGAGCGTAAACAAACAGGATTGTTTCATCAGTTCTGATGAACCCTGCCCTTCTGTGAGGATGAGCACTCCTTTCAGTGGCTCCAGGCCTCCTTTCAGGTCCCGTCCTCCCTCTGAGCTCGAAGCAGGTTCTGAGGCTGTGAGGAGCTCAGATCTGGCGCCCGGAGTCTGATCCGCTGTGAGGAAAGTTGTGGCTGGCAGAGCGGGGCTGGGTCCTGGCGCAGGTCGAGCGTTATCCAGCCCAAGTTGCTGCCACCATCTGTGAGAGCTTCCTCCTGGCAGCTCGGCTCAGCCCAGCACACGTGACCCCCCCCACCTCCTCCTCCTCCTCCTCCTCCTCCTCCCCCTCCTCCCTCCCCCCGGGGAGGATTTATCTCTACAACAACATCACTCCAGCACGGCACCAGCCTCAGCCGACCTGCCTCTCCAAGCCTCGGTCGTCACTTCATCATCGTTAATGAAACATGACAGGAGCGACTGGTAAAATGTTAAATAACCTGCTTGTTTTGCTTTACATGAATCTCATTTATTCCGTTTAGTTTTTTCTTTTTTTTCCTGAAAGCTCCGCTCCTCAGACCTAATTAAGGATCAGAGCGAGCGGGTCTCTGCGGAGCTCCACACTCGGCTGCGTGTTAATGCGGCGTCTCGGCTCGGGTGTGATTTCAATCTGAGCACCTGCGGAAACAACGGCTCGTCCTCCTAGATCTAATCTGATCTGATCCACACCACGATGAGGAGTCCCAGGCTCACAAAGTGCCACAGGATGTGCAAACTTAAAGAAAAACATTGATTCTATTAGCTGACAAGTGATGGCTGATTAGGTCAAATCCTGCACTTTAAATTACGTAACACACACCACATATTAATCCTATATTAGACCCTAGTTTATTCTGCATGATCGTGACCTATCTGCACTGGACCATTACCCTGGTTTATCCTCTAATCACTGTTTATTGACAGCCTCTGAGATGGAACAGATTCACTATTTAGAGGGAGGAGGAGGAAACTTCAGACTGGGAACATCTGTTTCTTACATGGTGGATTAAACATGAGAAAAAACACAGTTCAGAAAGGGAACACGTCTTTGGTTAGGAAACTGCCTAATGTAGAGTCATTTCAACACTTAATGCATGTAGTTCACGTGTTTTTCTTAGTTTATAGACTATTATCAGCTTCTTAAATGTGAATATTTTCAGTTTTCTTGAACTTTGTGAAAGAACTTCAACTACGTTTGCTTCGTTTTATAAACCGAACAATCGATTCGTTGAGAAGATAGCAGCCAGATGACGGTGTGCACAGTCCCAGCCCCCCCAACCCTCCCAGCAGATCGGAGCGGAGGTCGGTCGAGGTGACAGACCCGCAGCCTGCTCTTACGGCTCATCACTACTAATCTCACCAGGGATTACCACATGTGGTGACCTGGTCAGGGTGTCACTACGTACCTGAGGAGTGGAGTAGAGCAGGCCCGTGACCTGGTGCTGCACCACGGCCGTGTTCCCCGGAATGTCACGGGCCAGGACGGGAACGCCCAGGTCCATGGCCTGCCGGAGCGGAGGGGGAGGAGGGGGAGGAGGGGGGAGGTGGGAGGGGGGAGGAGGAGGAGAAGTTGTGAAGGAGAACACCTTGGAAAGTGAACGTCTCAGCTCCTCTGCTCCTCAGAGCCTGGGTTCGCTGACAGAATTAACAATCTGCATGGGTTAATACCTTCAGCAGGTCGTAGAGAGAAACATGCTAACGCGCTAATCAGACGCTAAGCCTACTGTGGATTGTCTTAATCGACTGTTTAAAAGAGATTAAGTGGATTTGCAGGTTTTGCTCACTCAGGAACGGGAAGATTGGAGTCGAGCAATTAATTTGGGTAATTGTCCCTGAAGTGGTCAGATAACATTGTAGCAGCTGAGCGAGAAACAGGCCGATAGATAAAGACTCTGGTAAATATTCACTCAGTTAAACAGCTTTCCACTGCTACGTTTGCAGCTTCTGCACCTCTGCTCCCATAAACATTACCCTGCAACAGGAGGACAAAGCTCTGTGAGTGTGTGTGTGTGTGTGTGTGTGTGTGTGTGTGTGTGTGTGGCAGCTGAATTGTCTGCCACAGTCCGGCGGATGTTTACCTCCAAGATGGCGGCCGACATGCCCTCGGAGACGGAGCTGTTGACCAGGGCGAAGCACCTCGTCATGGCTGCGTGCAGCTCCCGCTGGCTCCTCTCCCGGGCCAGGAAGACCCCTGCTGTTCTGCAGGGAGCGGCCCGGCTTAGTTTCTGCGTGACTCAGGGCTCAGGGAGGCGTGAGTGATGCTAAAGGGCAGTGACAGGCGCAGGGGGAAGGAAAACACGGCCGCGCTAACGTGCGACATGCACACAGGCCAGGTAGCAGTCCTAACCGGAGAGGGCAGCTTCCTTCCTCTAAGGGCCCTCGGCCAAAAAAACAACAACTGAGAGATCGGCCCCGACCGCCTCAGAGTACGGAGGAGGACGGATAAAAATAAAAAGAACAGAGAGGGAGGGACATCCGGGCTCTCCATTCACGTTTTACCGAGATAAACCTGAGATAAACCCCGCTCGGGAAAGATCGCAGGAGAAGCAAAGAGTTCCTCCCTGGATTCGAGCGCTAGCTATTAGACTGTCACAGCTCTGCTTCTCCTCATGAGATGAGATTGAGGAGAGATGGGATTTAGAAACAACAAAAACAAAGGGAATCTCACCTTTGAACAGCAGCTTCCACCTCGACAGAGAAGGCGGCGTCGATCTAGGAGAGAGCAGCACGTTAGCATGGGAGGAAACAAACACAATGGCTCAATTAATGATTTCTACCATGAGGAAAATCATTCTCTGAAATCCAGCGTTTTCAGAGATTGGGGTCAGGGTGGGGTGGGTGGCCAATCTGATTAATTGCGATGTGGGATTTGCGTGCATTAGCCTTCCCCACAGTACAAAAAAATAAAAAATAAAAGTCAAAGCGAAGCAATTTGGGTCAGAGATGCTGCCAAGCCAAGCAAGCCGCTAGTTCCTCCTGCACTTTTCACCCTATAGCGCGCGGAGTGTGCACGTAAAGCACGTGTGCGTTAAAATCAAAGAATCTCTGAACATTTTGTATCCTGGTGTAATCTGGGATTTAGCAGACATTGTAAAACCAGGGAGGCGGAGGGGGGTGGGATGGGATGGGGGGGGGGTAGATAAAGACTGTATTAACACACACAAATGATTTGAGCTCTGACAGACAGACAGTGAATCTGCCTTTCACTTTTCCAGAGGATGCTCCTCCTCCTCCTCCTCCTCCTCCTCCTCCTCCTCCTCCTCCTCCTCCTCCTCCTCTCTTTAGTCCTGGTCTAAATGCTGTTTTTAGCAGTACGTGTCAGATGCCTGTGGTTCGGTGAGGGAGCGTGGCCCGCTGTGATGGCACATACAGTCCAGAGTGACGGGGCGTGGACGTGTCATGGCTGACAGACTGACCTGGATTCTCTCCTCCTCATGACAGATGTTACAGATGTTGTGCAGCTGCAGCGCTCAGTGCTGCAGCCAAGTGGCTGTGGATTTACGGCCTGGGCCCGGCGCGCCTCTCATTCTTAGATTTTACTGAGAACTTCAGTTAAAAAAAAACCCACTCACATCCTACAATTATCCAGGGGGTCGTACTGTACCTATAACACATTTGTATTGTAATGATCGGAACAAATAGCGTTCCATTTCCCTGACAGACCAACAAACAAACAAACAGGCAAGCAAACAGCATCCGCCCTGATTCAGGGTGTCATGATGAATCACACGTCTCCGCTTCCACTGGAGCGTTTCATCAAACAACAACAACAACAACAACAACAAAGAGGCAGGGCCGCGCTCCAGCCCCCGGCCACCTCTAATTGAGTTGTTTCAGAGCAAAAAAAAAAAAAAACCGAAGCTGAACATACCTTTTTTTTTTTGCCTGACACCACTGTTTGAAAGCGAGACAGAGAGAGAGAGAGAGCAGACACTAAAATACTGTACACCGGAGTCAAATCAAAGCAAGTGGGAGGGGAGGAAGGGGAGGAAGAGGAGGGAGCACGGAGAGGAAAGGATGAGTGACAGAGCGGGAGAGGAGAGGAGCTGTAGGAGCAGCGAGGTGCTGCGATAGCACGTCTGTGTGTGAACAGCTCCCGACAGACAAAAGCAACCGGTTAAAACTCACTGTGAAGCAGCAGAACAATCCCTGTGATTTGACTGCCAGGCTGCCCTGTTTGATATGTGAGCACGACACATCAGAGCAGCCTGCCAGAGTTCAGCTGCTCCTCTCAATTATCTTACTAGCTCCTCTCTCTCTCTCTGTGTCTGTCTATGTGTGTCTGTGTGTGTGTGTGTGTGTGAGCAGCTGTGTTTCCAGCACAGATTTTTCCACAAAATAAAGGAGATAAAGTGCATCTGCGACTTGCAGGTGTTTTCATAGAAGTATGCTTTGCATGCGAGGTATAATTCTACGACGTCGTCTGGCTTTGAGCAGGTGGGATCGTCCAAAACATGATTCTTCACCAGGCTTTAATTAGATATTTGAGATCGATTTAGAGGGAAGTTTTAACTGGAGTCTCGCTCCACACTGAACTGACCATGTGACCTCAGACGTCACGTCACGAAAAGTCTGAAAAAAGACAAAACAAACAAACAAACCACATGACATAGCAACATTCCCATGACCAGCTCTTCACCCCGATGCTTAGGTCCACCATGTCTCACCATGTGTGTGTGTGTGTGTGTGTGTGAGTGTGTGTGTGTGTGTGAGTGTGTGTGTGTGTGTGTGTGTGTGTGTGTGTAGCTGCATTTCCATGACAGTTTTTCACTAAATAAAACCGATGTGTTGGAAACATAGATGCAGTGCAATCTGTTCTTGTCTGTTTTAGTCTATGTGTAAAAACTGCTCCACTTTGAGGGAGGTACACGTCCAAAACATTAAACATTTCCATTGTTTTATTAAATGTTTGAATTAAATCTAGAAAAAGTTCAGTCTAGCTCTATATCGTGTCACCTTATTGGACTTAACTGGTCATCACGTCGTCACATCTACATCACGTCCAGTAACGTGTTGTTTCTATTACACCTTTAGGGTAAAATGTCATGTTAACACAACATATGAGAAAACACAATTTAGTAATTTTGAGAGATTTCTTTCTCCACATTTATGTGATTCCAAAAGTATCATCTTTTGCTTCGGGAGTTTTTTTTTCAGGATTTGCTCTTTTTTGCGATCTTTAGGTTTCATGTATTTGAAGGGCTGGTGGAAATACACCGTGTGTGTGTGTGTGTGTGTGTGTGTGTGTGTGTGTGTGTGTGTGTGTGTGTCATACCTGCACATCTCTGGCTGTTTGCTCAGCCATGTGCATCAGAGTGCAGCTTCATACAGGTCAGTAGTCAAAGGCCAGCGCTAATCTGGAGCCGGCTATGAGTTAGTGCGTCACACGCTCTGACACGATAGGAAACGGGACCACTGATGCTGCAGCTGCACCCCCCCCCACCCCCCGCTCCACACACACGCCCCCATCCCCCCACCCCCCCTCCCTCCCTCCCTCCCTCCCTCCCACCCACCCAGTGTTAATTCCAGCTAAACAGCTAAGCCTTGTATCTCTGCTACATCCAATTAGAGGCCGCTCTGGGTCCCGGGCAGGTCTGCAGGTCTGCTCACACCCGTTCACAGCGTCTCACCTTCGGCCCGATGATGAGCAGAACGTTCAGCGGGTTCTCACGATGCCACTCTGCAACACAGCAGGCACAACGGAGCACGTTTCACACACACTGTTTCATGTTACAAACACAGTCTGGAACAACTACAACGCATGTGTGGAATATCCATCCTCACCCTCGGAGAGGAAGAGGAGTGCAAGGCCTGAACGTGCACACAAATGCAGAACTCAAATGAGTAATAATTTATCACTAATAATAAACCACATGAGGACTTTAAACACAACTCTGAATCTAATATGAATGTACAATTTGACGCCCTCTAGTGCTCCGAGAGTCACACAGAATAACTGTAATCCTCATCTGAAGCTCTGGGTGCACAGTGTTGCCCCTCAGCCTGAGAGAATGGCTCTGTGAACACCAGGTCTAACAGCCCGGCCGCTCTTTCACACCTGCATCTCTGTGACATCATCACTGGGAGACACCAGGGACGACACAGTCTGGACCTGTTCACTGCGAGGGGAACCTCCTCCTGTTGGCAGCTGTTTAGACGTTAGTGGCTGCGTGTCGAGTCATTCTGAGAGGAGAGTTCATCTCTGCTGCTCTACAAGCTGAACACGGACTACTTTACGTCAGGTCTGTGTTTCATATCTAAGGTACTGCTCCTTGAAAAGAGACTCGTACTACTCATAGTGCTTTTCATTTGCAGTCTTATTTGCGCTCCTCGTTTGGCATCTGTCACCCAATCAAACTTCTGAGTTGTACAAACTGCTCGGACACGCTCTGGATGCAGACACGTGATCCTGACGTCTTCAGAAGCTCCACGCGCCACATGGAGCGTCTTCGCCCAGCCAACAGCTGTTAGAATCTCGTTGCACTTTCCCATGAATTTACAATCAGCTGAAACTCAGCCGCAGAGATCTGACTTCATTCCTAATTGATGATGACACTGCCACTGCCTCGACCGCAGCCTGCCTGGGGGAGAGGCAGGAAACCTGCTCCATGGGGAGGAGGAGGAGGAGGAGGAGGGGGGAGGAGGAGGAGGAGGGGGAGGAGGAGGTAAAACGAAGAGGAAAAACCAAATTTACTCGACTTTCCAGCTCCGTACCTGAGAAGGACTCCAGCAGGTAGAGCGGGTCCTTGACTCGTCTGAGGCCGCAGACCAACAGGTAGACACGCAGCTCGTCCTCATGCTGGCCACTCACACCTGCAGAGCCACACACACACACACACACACACACACACACACACACACACACAGACAGCACTACAATATCAAAACACTGCATAATGAACATCCCCAAGTACATCAGCAGATAATGAAAGCAATACATCACCCAAGGTCATGAGGAAAATAAGACAGGAGTGGACTAATGTGCTCGCGCTATTCTCTGATCACAGTCGTAGCGCTCAGCTGGGAAAGCGTCTGCAGCACCCGCTGAAGGTTGCAGCCTTAATCAGCGTGTAAAGGGCTCCACAAACACCAGCCGCAGCGCTCGGCTGACAATTTACCCAGCGAGCAGCAGGAGATGGAAATTAGCTAACCCAACATCATGCTCCGACATCAAACACGCTGAGGACTCCCGCTTTAATTGAGAGGCAGCCACGCTAAAGTCACTCTTTCACCCCCACACCCCTCCTCCTCCTCTTCCTCCTCCTCCTCCTCTTCCTCCCTCGTCATCCAACTTCCAGAATCAATCCAGAGATTAGTTAGGAACTCACACTCAACCCGAATAAAAATAATCAGGGCTCTTTTATTAACACTGACAAGAGCGATGTATTTCCATCAGGCTGCTGTTTACTCTGAGCCAAGGCAATCTCACAGCTGCCAGCTCCTCCTCCACAGCTCCACTGTCTGCTCAGACCCCCGCTCCTCTCACATCTCACACTCTGTGTGCTGGTGGTGCTGCCACTCACTCCGTCAGTCAGTCAGTCAGTCAGTTAGCTAGTAGCTAGTTAGTTAGCTAGTTAGTTAGCTAGCTAGCTAGTAGTTACAACACTGCTGCTGCTGCTAGCA
>CM055192.1:25840941-25888446 GCA_029224185.1 Karalla daura | reverse complement strand
AAAAAGCAATTCTAAAAAAAACAAAACAAACCCAAAAACAATAATTCAATCACAAAGGGTTGTGTACAGACTCCAGCAAGGACAAGGACAACTTTTGTTAAATGTTGGGAAAAAAGAGAAAGTTTAAAAAAAAAAAGAAAATAAAAATATTTCATAGAAGGTTTGATGGAAGCTATG
The DNA here is from genome assembly GCA_029224185.1 of Karalla daura. Taxonomy (NCBI): domain Eukaryota; kingdom Metazoa; phylum Chordata; class Actinopteri; order Chaetodontiformes; family Leiognathidae; genus Karalla; species Karalla daura. The sequence goes on along the minus strand of CM055192.1, from coordinate 25,888,269 downwards.
GCAACAGAATCAATAGGACAAAGCGTTTTGTAGCCCACTGGTGTGTTTCCATCACTGGTTCTTACAGAATAAAAACCAGAAAAACATTTCTAAATGTCGATAACTGCAGCTGTTCACAGCGACGGGGGTTTGTGAGCAGGAACGTTTTTCCACGAGAAGAACCACTTCACTCCGAGGAAGATGGACGTCCCACCACATTTTGTCTTTCCATGCTCTAATCAAATATTTTAATCAGATTTGGAACTAATCACGCCATCTTATGGTGGGTGGGCTGATCATGTGACCCTCGTCATGTGCTCCCATCACACAGACTGAAGCAGAACGCCTGAGCGACTTTTCTTTTGGTTCTGTTTCTATGAGCGGTTCCTGTGGTGCTCAGTAACGGGCCAGCAGCTGTCCAGCAGCACAAAGTGCTGCCAAGACAATGATTAGACACGACACCAGGGTCTAAAGCCTTCGCCTCTAACACCTCCAGGTCACGCTTTGCTGGCTAAACACCAGATTAATTCTGGGCAAAACAAGCAGATGAATGGGGGAATTTCAACATGGCACTACGGACCCGAGTCAGAGAAAAGCACACATCCGACCCCTGACCTTTCACAGGCTCGGTGGGGATCAGATCAGACCAGAGACCTGAGAGCAGGACAAATAGAGCCCGAAACAAGATGCATTTTACAAAGCATCTGTGAGAAACTGAGACAGACAGACAGACAGACAGACAGAGAGACAGGCAGACAGACAGACAGGCAGGCAGACAGAGCGAGGCCGTGCTGGAAGCGCGGTGACGGCCGAGTGAAATCCCTGCTGCCAGATAAGTCCAGATCAGGAGGCTGAGGCAGCTCCTCTAATGCTATTAAAGAGCATCTTAAATGACAGCGTGGAGTCCGCGCTCTGACCCCGATCCTGGGAGCCGATTGTCCAAAAAAAAAAGAATAAAAAAAGAATAAAAAAAGAATAAAAAAAGAAAGGAAAAAAGGGTTAGACATCTGTGGGGACGAATAGAACTTCCTGGCATCGATTGGCAGGATGAGAAAGAGAGAGAGAGAGAGAGAGAGAGAGAGAGAGAGAGAGAGAGAGAGAGAGAGAGAGAGAGAGAGAGAGAGGGAGGGAGAGAGAGAGAGGGAGAGAGAGAGAGAGAGAGGAAAAGAGAGAGAGAGAGAGAGAGAGAGAGGGAGAGAGAGGAGAGAGAGGGAGAGACAGAGACAGAGAGAGAGAGAGACAGAGAGAGAGAGGGAGAGAGAGAGGGAGAGAGATAGAGAGAGAGGAGGGAGAGAGAGACAGAGAGAGAGAGAGAGAGAGTGGGAGAGACAGAGAGGGAGAGAGAGAGAGGGAGAGAGGGAGGGAGAGAGAGAGAGAGAGAGAGAGAGAGAGAGTGGGAGAGACAGAGAGGGGAGAGAGAGAGAGGGAGAGAGGGAGGGAGAGAGAGAGAGAGAGAGAGAGAGAGTGGGGAGAGGAAGAGAGGGAGAGAGAGAGAGGGAGAGAGGGAGGAGAGAGAGAGAGAGAGAGAGAGAGAGAGAGTGGGAGAGACAGAGAGGGAGGAGAGAGAGAGGGAGAGAGGGAGGGAGAGAGAGAGAGAGAGAGAGAGAGAGAGAGAGAGTGGGAGAGACAGAGAGGGAGAGAGAGAGAGGGAGAGAGGGAGGGAGAGAGAGAGACAGAGAGAGAGAGAATCAGTGAAGGGAAACAAACATGTCACTACCTCGGAACCAGACGCTAGAAAAATAATGGAGGGGAACGCGGCATCATGACACAGAGCGCAGACCTGTCAAAGATGAGCAAAAAAAATATTCAGAGAAACAAAATAAAATGAAAAAAAACAAAACAGCTAATTCATCTTCCGTCCCCCGGGGAGGGAAAAACAAACTGTACGCGTCGTCTGCTGTGCCACCAGCGATCTCTCCTGCCGCTCGGTGACTTCTACGCAGAACACTTTTTGCTTGTTTGTCTTTGATTCCAGAAGGGCATCCTGAACAATCCCCTTAATGCTCTAATCAGTGGGCTGTGTGCACATGTGAACGTGTGTGTGTGTGTGTGTGTGTGTGTGTGTGTGAACAGCTCCTATTAATCTGCTGAGTAGAGGCACAGGCATCGGTTACTGCACAGTGGCCTAAAACCACCAAAACACAGTGCAGGGGACAAGAAGCACGAGGGTGAGACCCAGTCGACCCTCAGACCCCCCTGTTCACAGAGAGGTGAACCTCGCCAGGCTGTTCGCTTCAGGCTGTTCGCTTCAGGCTGTTCGCTTCAGGCCAGGCGACACATACAGGCCAGAGCACGAGCTGCAGTCGTCCTCTGGATGTTTCCAGTTGAGAAAATGCCAGAAAGATAAAATAAAACAGTCTCATGATGGGGATAATACGTTTCTATTTCCCTCCAGAGATGAATAAAGTAGAGTGGAGCAGAATAAAATGTGCCTTTACTCACATATTCCACATGTTAATCTTAATCTGATGTGCACACGTGCTGCTCAGTAACTACACACCATGCACGCTAAGATACTGTCTGAGAGCATCTCCATTACAAATTCCATGACCTCGAAAAAAACAACAAAAAAAACCCAACAGAAATCCAACTCCAAGCGGACACAGATGAACTGATTATAAAAATCCTGGCTCAGCGCCATAATCCGGACCTTTACCTGGAAACATGCAGCAGCACAGGCCATGCTGCTGCCTCACGACCTAAAAGCTATGGCACATTTTAACAGAAACAGCCTTTCACAAGCCTCGTTTTGCCTTTCTGCACAGACCTGGCACCCTTTCATGCTTATCTGGTGACCGCACCAGCTTTGCTCTGATTGGCTGTCTCCCCTGCCACTCACAGGAACAGTCATGTGTTTACTCATAGACCTGAGCAGGTGGAGGGTGAAATGGTTTTGTTTCAGTCTCCAGCTGAACTTGTTAGGTTTTTATTTTAGAACGAGGAGAATGAGAGTGATGTTTCTGGACCTGCTGTGTGTGTTCGGCCTGGAATAGATGGATAGATAGATAGTTGTTATTCAGCAGAGCTGTGGTAAAAAGTGTTTTTTCACTCTCAGTCCCCTTCAGCCTGATCCCCGGGGGAAGATAATCATCGCTCGCCATCTAAACTTCCTTTATCTCTCCTTCCTCCTCCTCCGCTCCGGCTGCAGACTTCCTGAGAAACCTATTTAATAAGCACGACCTTCTCTGAGGAGCAAGGCGCCGGGCAGGGTGGCTGAGGAGCTCCTGCTGGGGCTGCTTAGCTCCTAATAACAGGTTCACATATAGGATAGTAAGGTGTCCTAGCATGCTTCAAACCTGCTAAATGAGGGCCAGAGATATTCACAGGTACACTCAAAAAAATGAGTGCAAGACATCATGTCAGGTGGTTCCATACAATTACATTTAGAAACTCTTCAGACACTCATCACACTGTAACTGAGGGATCTGAGTGGATGCACCTTTACTAGAGGATGACTGTGCTTATGGTGTCATCACTAGGGATGGGGGTGGGAGCTATGATCCCAGCCAGGGGTCTAACAGGGGCCCTGGCTATCCACCATCCTCAGACCTTCTCACATTGCCTGAATTCCACTTTGATTCACTTGTTGTCACATGAGAGTTTAGGTTCCAGTAGGAGTCGATGACAACGGCAGAACGGCTCAGGACTACTGAGCTTCTCCTCCTGGGTCAGATTTACAGGACGGTTATCTGCAGCAGTCGTCTACATCGCACTCTTGGAGCACATCTTACAAACTCATGTAAAACTCAGAGCCGAGCTCCTTGGTCTTGCTGCTGGAGAAACGCAATTTATTTCCTAGTGATATATATAAAAAAACAAGGGACATGGGGAAAATTAACAGCATCAGACAAGCCTAACAATGTTTACAGCTGGTGTTACAACAACCAGCAGGCTGATTACACCGCCTTCATCACATCCCAGCAGCGGCACAAAGGCACACACTCCTGGTTCTACTATAACAAATGGAGAAGTGACTGCGGGCAATTAGTATTACTCGCACCGGTTGTGAAGTGTGGTGACAAATAGCTGCGGGCTGGAGAGCTATTAATCAACCACTGCTCTCTGTTCTCCACACGGCTCTCTATGAGCACTAATGTACCTGGGACGGACGTCATCCCGCAACGTCCAATTTAGAGAACACGCTGTGTGTGTGTGTGTGTGTGTGTGTGTGTGTGTGTGTGTGTGTGGTTGTTTGGAGTAACTGTGTATTTACTGAGCTATTCAGACGGGATTTGGGTGATAAAGGACTCCCCTCGCCTTCACACCGATGCATGGAGGAACTGTAAATTTGCCCACAGTGGGATTAATAAAGGGGTATCTCATCTTATCTTATCTTAGAGACAATTTATGCACCTCTGATTGGTGCAGCTCAGGTCGGGGGGGGTGGGGAGGGTGGAGGAGGAGTGTACTCCAGGGTGGCTCCACCTCACAGCACTGCATGACTTATTAGAGGAGCGAGGAGAGAGCGGTGCCGCTGGGGGGGCCTCTACGGACAGTGCAGCAAATATCCAGAGTACGGACGTCTAGAACGACCACAGTAAAACACCTTCTACAAGCGGTTTACGCTTCAGCGAGCTGGCGCTTGTTGGTTTTACTGCAGCAGACTCAGAACGGAGCTGCTCGGCCCCCAGAGGACCGATGATTAGATAAGATGCAACTGTCAGTGAGTTCAAGATGACCGGGGCTGGACTTTGACTCTACATAGTCCACAAAGCACCAAGGCTTCACCCTCAGTGCACCCACCACAATCATAGAAATGATAGAGGAGAGAATGAGTGTGGATGACCTGCAGACCTGCCTGTCTGAAGGCTTTCACTGGGAAACTCTAAAATGTGTCTGCACAGTGAGGTTCGCAGACTTATCAAGTCCCACAATGGAAAAATAAGATGGAATTAGAAGCCAGGTGAAGAGGAGACAGTACCTGAGCTCCTCAGGAATTCACTCCAGCAGAATCTCTCTGTCACCTCAGTCTGGATGCCTTCACAAAGAACACAAGTCAAACAGGGAAATAAACTAACATGACAGACGTAGATTCTACTTCAGTTTGACAAAAATAACTTTCTTTGACCTTGGAGGGAGGCCAAAACTCATCTAGCAGTTGTACATAAACAGAAAGGAGCAGCTCAGGTGTAACGATAAGAACAATACACTGACAGCATGTATCTGCTTATATAATACATTGCAGTAAATCTGCATTGGACATGAAGTGAAGTAGATGTAAATGGAGCAGCAAAGTTAGTGCAATGACCTTCAGGAGTACATTTCACATTCAAACATAGATTAAAGTCAATGCTTCAAATCCGTAAAGTATCTATAATGCACTTTAAATCATTATTTTGCCTGGCTGCACACAGGAGCATTCCCGTCTGATCGGTATCTGCTGGAGGAGCTGGAAAGCAGCTTTGAGCGGTGGCGGCTCAGCCGTGCAGCTGGCACGCCGCCCTGCTTTAATCTGTGAGCGGACTGGGTGTGCCAAACAGGGCTACTGGTGGGAGCGGGCACGGACCAGTGGCTCAGGCTGTCCTACATGGCACGCAGGCTGCACACAGCATGATAATAGAGGAGGGAACGTCAAAGCTGATGAATGCAGCAGTGGATGGACGGGGCAGGCGGGGATCTCCATCCTGCACGGCTCACCTTGAGGCTGCACGCAGATCTTACTGCTCTGGGACGACTGGGGAGGAGAGAGAGGGAGGCTGGTCAGCACCAGTCCCAGCACAGACACTCACAGACGCTTCATACGCTGATTCACGCTGTTTGCTCAGACTAAATTACACCTGATTATTACCGACTGCGCTTTTCGCTTCTTGCTGTTACAATAGAAACAAGCAATTACTTGAGGTTTGTGCTCAAAACAGCAAAACTCTTTAAAACGAAGTCGGTAAAGCAGCTGCTAAGATAATGGGAGTGCTAGGAGATAAATCAGAGGGGATGGAGGGGAAATTGAGTGGATGTTATCGCAGCAGATCCGTCCCCTCTGTGTGTTTTCTGTCACAGTAAAAGGCCGTGGTGCTGCCTCTCAGTGCCTGTCCTGCCTGCCTGCTGTCAGCACTAAATGGCAGAGATAAACCTTGCCACTCGCCTCAATCTGCAGCCCACGGCTGCAATCTCATCTGAAAATAAAACAAAGTAATATTGTTTTAATGCCAAACTATTACGGGCCAGGGCAGGATATTGTGTTTGTATAGTAAAAGCCCTTCTGTCCTGGTTATTGGAGCTGTCGGGCTCCCGCTGTTTATCGACATTCCATAAAACGCAAACAAAAACTTTTTGCTCTCGTTAGTTGATTTCTCATAGTAGCTCTGTCCATGGATCAATAATTTTCTTCTTTTTCTGGGAATATAACGGATGAAAGCCTCGTTCTATGCCAACTCTGTGTGGGCGGCTGCAAATTATGAACATACTGAAGAAGCAGCAATTAAGGCCCAAACAGAGAGACTGGTAAAAGAGAAATGAGTGGATCTGGCAGTTAACATATGTCACATTTGACATCGGTGCCTGTTATACGCAAACCAGTGCAGTTAAAAAACAAAGGAATATGATCATACCAAAAATAGCTCTGCCTCCTTTTTCAGTTTGTCAGTAAAAGCAACCGCGAACCTGATAAAAAAAGAGAAGGAAACAAAAACACTTTGATTATCAGCCCCGTGGAAGTCTTTTCTGTAGGAAGAATGGTTATTGTGGACGAGAAACGCTAGAGTCTAATAAGCAAGAACAATTTGGACAACAATGGAGGAACAAGCAGAGGTAAACACAGTGAAACACTAGTCTACAGGGTGAGGCTGAGAGTGTGGGAGCTGAGAAGCAGCTCGTGGTGCGGAGGTAAAGGATTTAAGGACGAATACACCGAGAATACAAAGAGCAAAAACAAAGGGAATGTGGAGCAAAAAGCAGTGGGGAGATATTAATTTGTGAGTGTGTGAACATGCATTATTAAATGGGCCGGTGGGCTCAGAGTGGCGACTGAATTTCATGATCAAGGTTTGTGTGTGAAGGCTCTTCCAGCGGGAGGTGGATTCAGATGTTTGAAGTCATGAGACCAGGATCTCCCTCCTCCTCCCAGACGGCAATTATCCCCTTTACTAGACGGACGCCCCCACCGCCTGTGCTCATCACATGACAGCGGAGGCTCCGGGCCTGACGGCAGGGCCCAGGACAACATATTGATCAGCCTGTGAAGCACATGAACTCCTCCACGCTAAACTGGACTGGAGGGGAACACACACAGTCTGCACAGCTGGGCACAGCTGGGCACAGCTGGGCACAGCTGGGCACAGCTGGGGCTGGGCTGCCTGGGCTGCAGGCACCACCAGATCCTGAATCCAGTTCCCCAAAGACGGCAAGATAATTCCCCATAGATAATCAATGGCAAAGTAGTTATTGATACGATCCAGATTAACACACTTTCAGGCTGATTTGTATTGGCCAGGGGTTCATGATTAACGGTACAGTTTGGTTTCGAGCTTTTAAAGCTGCCAAAAGATGTTAGTACATCCACAACGGACAATCACGTCACAAATGAGGGTTTTAGTCTTGATCGAATACAAACTATGCCATCCTAGCGCTGTAAGTGTTCACATGTGCTTCCTGTTTGCACTTGAGCGCGGTGACCTCAGCATGAAACCTCTACAAAGGGAAGTAAAACATGTTGTCACACATTTCTGCCAAACTCAGCCAGCGAGGGCTGTCAGGGTTTAGATGACACTCACACGCTGTTAAAACAGACTTGTTACCGGGCAGAACTGGCACAACTGCAACTAAAAACCACAGTAACTGAGGAGCTGGTCTGTAGAACTGGCTCAGTGTTACAACAAGGAGTCAAATGATGCAACTAAACTGAATGAAACAATAAAACTGTTAATGGTTGCAGTTGAGCTTTTTCCGCTAAAATCTAATTCAACACTGGCTTAATAAGTCTTTTAGTAACTATTACTAGTAATACTTTAAAGTACACAACAAGGTAGAAACCACAAACACACTAAACACACTTGATCAGTGCAGTGGGATTCTGCTTTGGTGCACATTAGTTACTGCAGGTCTGCACACACAATGAGGCGAACACATATTTTCTCTATTTCTTCAGTTAAGGTGTGTCGTGTGTCTGATGTGTCAAAAGAGCAGTTCAGTTCATTTAACGAGTTGGAAATGATGTAGATGACTCTGGTTAAAATGTTAGTTCACAGCAACATCACCTGGCTTTCCGCAGCACCTGCTCCATAACCACACGCTTCTGCTCAACTTTCACATCTTCATTTATGTCTGTTCCGCCAAAGACAACGCCAAAGGGTACGTGGACGTCTGCTTGTAAAGGTTAGGGCATAAAGCAGAAAGGTCCTGACATTTGTTGGGCAGGTAGCAGTGCACATGTACGTGTACTATGATGTGAACAAAGTCAAAGGAGTGACGGGCTGCAGACAGATTAACAGATCACAGGATGTTCACCTAGGAGCAGTCGGCCGGCTCGGTACAGGTGGATTGCCAGTGCTGCTTCAAACGGAGGATGCCCGCAGACCAACTCTGCCACCTCAGCAGGGGACTGCAACTCTGCTGCATCCCTCAGCTCACATGTGTGTCCGGCCGACTCAATGTGGGACCTACGAGGAGAAAACGTTCAAGAAAGCTTTTCATTAAAAGTCACAATGTTAAGCTGCCCTCTGTCTCAGACAGACACTGAAAACTCAAGAGGACAGTTTTCATACTTAGGGCCCCAAAACTTTGTTCAAACAAGACAAACATGTCTTTGTTCAAACATGTCTTCTTTAAAGCCCCTTCTTATGATGGACTTTAACCAGTTAGCTATCCTTATATTATTAGAATCTATGGGAAATCTGTTCTTTTAAATGGTTGACTTTTTTTAACACATTATTTGGTTTATTAACCAGTGGTAAAGCACATGATACAACAGGGACTCCAGAATCTGATGAGATATTAATAATCCTTTAAATTAGACTAGGGGGAAACACACACTCCTGCACAGCTGGGGCTGGGTTTCATGTGTTGACACTGATCCTTTCCTGCCAGGGCTACAGGCCGAGGATCATGATTCGACACCATACAGACAATTCCTTATTAATAATCAATGGCAGAGTAGTTAATGTGAGCCAGACACAGTTTTACACAGATTTTACAGTCTTACAGTGACTGCTAAGTAAACCATGATTTGAGGATCAACAGTTGCGGTTTCGTTTTGAGTTTTTAAGACCTGACGATCCACAACTATCCAAAACTGACGAACACACTGACTGATTAGATGTTATTTATATTCGATACAGAATAAAATAAGGTTTATTATTATTATTATTATTATGTTTGAAACATAGTGTCTTGTCATTCTGAGTGCAGCTTCCTCTTCCTGAATCCTGTTAAAGTTGAAACCGGTTTCTTTAAGCTCAGTTCGCTTCAGAACAACAGGTTTATTACAATAGTTTACAGCTACTTTCAGCACTGTGTCGAGATGTTAATGTCAGAAAACAGCTGGTCCTTACTGAGCCCAGTAAGAACATAAATTACCTGATCCTCTCTGCTGTTGTATAGTTCCCAGTTTTGGGGCTAAGGCAGGCGAGAAACAGAACTCTCATAGCTTCAATGTTAGGACGCGCTCACTCGTTAGCACGTAAACATGATTGTAAACACGATAGTATTCTGTACGTCCAGAGCTGGGCTGGGACTCCTCCTCCTCCTCCTTTGCTATCACATTTCCCGACCCTTCACCTGTTCACCAGCCTCAGACTCAGCACCACCCGAGCTACCTCAGTAGCGGTAGCCACGAGTAACATGTTTACAGTCCGTCACCTAAAGCTGCCCCCGGGCAAACACGGAGCATGGAAAGGCAACGTTTTAACATTTCATTCCGCCATAGTCATTGTAGAATGAATTAACAGCAGTATTGAATGACTTAACGCTTAAAAACACGTGGTGAGTAGTTTGTGGAGGACAGAATGAGCGGTTTCTACGCACATATTTAAACCCAACCGCAGGACCGCTTCCTCATATCGGTGCGACTTCACCGGCGCACACAGAGCAGATCTATAGAACACCCGGATAAGCTGCTCCCGCGCTTTGTGCACGCGGCGCGCCGCGTGCAGGCAGTTATAGATCAGTGATTGTTTGTTGACGGAGCCTGTGTCACGCGACAGAGCTGTGACAGTGTTTTGTGTTGACTTCCAGTTCTCCTTTGACCAAGAGTTAATTTAAGACGAGACAGGCGTAAACATCTGCCCTGGACCCGCTCTATACGTGAATGGAGACAGCTGGAGACCTGCGGGACGTGTTTTAATGGTTCAAGGTAACGGAGTAGCAAACTATCCCCAAGCTGTGGCTAAGCTATGCTACTGTAGCTCACTTTGGGTTTGTTTGTTTTATTATTATATCTAAGGAAAAGGACAAGGTGTCCCCGGGGTCTTAAAAATTATGCTGGTAAATCAGTTACGGAAACATTAAGGCTCAAAGTATTCAGAAAGTCCTAATCATGATTTTCTGAGACATTGCATTGTGCTGGAATTAAAACTATTTTCCAATACAGTCGTTTGACTGTAAAAAGTCATGTGCATTTATGGCGAGTAACAAAGAGTCAGAGTCTGTTGTTATGACCAAAGGTTTATTTTGATAAACTTTACCTTTGGTTCAGTTTATTCCTAGGACCTCTGTTCCTTCCCAGTTGATCTGAGGTCTATTGCATGCTTGTGCACTGTAGATTTAATTACAAACTACAGTTTGTCTAGTAAGTTAGAGATGTGTTGCTGATTACAGCTGAACTGATGATGAGACCTTTTTTGGAAGGTTTTTAATAAATCTTAATAAAAGGTATCAGAATTAACTCAAAATTAACTAAGATTCCTTTAGATGCCTTCGAATAGTACCTCAAGGGACAATCCACATGTTGTGAATTCCTCACGGCTAATTTGGCTGTTCCGGTTCTGTGTGAACTCAGATTCATGCCTAACTAACCGGTTCTGACCTCCTGTGTGTCTGCAGATTTGATCTCCTGCTAAGAAGTCAAGAAGAGACACGTTAAAGTAGGAGTGAGAATGGCCACCAGCAGCAGGGATGCCTCCGAGAGCACCCCTCTTCTGGACTCGGATGCTGCCAACAGAGTCTCACCTCCATCAGTTTTCCAGGGAAGAAGACTGGCATGCGCTGCCATCCTACTGGCTGAGTCCCTGGAGAGAATTGCTTTCTATGGCATCACATCCAACCTGGTGCTTTTTCTCAACAGCAGCCCCTTTTACTGGGAGGGCACCCAGGCCAGCCAGGCACCCCTCATGTTCATGGGAGTCACGTACCTGATTTCGCCGTTTGGAGGCTGGTTGGCTGACGCCTACCTGGGGAAATTCTGGACAATTGCCTCAAGTTTGATCCTATACTTTCTCGGGATGCTGTTTTTCCCTTTCATTTCAAATGAAGAGACCAGGATCCAACTGTGTGGAGAGGAGGTGGCGTTTCCAGTGCAGCCTGCAGAGTGTCTGAACTCTAACAGCACCCCTGCAAACAACATAACCTGCCCCATCCGCTCCCCGTACTGTGGCCCAGTGGTCTACTCTGGACTCTTCCTGGTTGCGTTAGGTGTGGGGACTGTGAAGTCAAACATCACTCCCTTTGGGGCAGATCAGGTAAAGTATGACAAACACCCCTTTTGCGGCCTCAAAAGTATGTGTCAAGGTGTGGAGTTAATGATCGACCAGATGGACTCTGTGTAAGATGTGTTTTCTCACAGGCCTGAATAAGATCAGGTATGCAGTGTGACAGCATGTAGGCCAGACATGTGATGGGTCGTGACACTTCGCTTGGACATGCATGCCTCTGATCAACACTCAGAAGTGCAAACACACACAGACTGGAGAACAACAGTAATGCCAGCTCGGTTACTAAATAGCGTCCTGTCGGTCCTGTTGGACAAGCAGTTGTAGGAAAGGAAATGCGGATCAATGGCGCTCATTGTTTTCCAAAATAATCTAAGCAGGAGCGAGTAAAACCTTTCAAAGGGGCCAAGCAGAGTGAATATGATTAGGACTTGGGCCCACTACGCTCATTACAGGGTTTCCATGTTTCTATCAATGCTCCTTTTGATCCCACAGGCAGCACAGAACATGGTGCTCGCTGCGCGGGACACGAGCACAACAAAAGAGCAAAGCACGCCAGCTGCATGTCACCCGTGATTGTCATGTGAAATATAATAATCCTGAACGTGACCCTCTTCCCATCCTCTCCTTAGAGAGCAGTGGAGACGGGAATTGTAAGCTCTGTCACTTAAAGGCACAATTTTCACAGTAATTCACCCCCACCTCAAAGTCTTAATGAAGTGGCAGCGGGGGCTGTTAATACTTGAAATGTGCTCCGCTGCAGCGGAACTGAAGATTTCTCTTTGCATTAGGGTTTGATTTCTGTCGAAGAATAATTGCCCCCTCTTGCAGCGTGAGCATTACCGCAGTGACTGAGTCCCACAAATAAGGAAGGAAGCAGGGGAAGGGAAGTCTCCGCTTCCTTAATGAGTGGCTGCAGGCTGAATGTGCAGGGCACAGTGGTCAGCGCTGCTCGCCTCCTGTCTCTGATGCCCTGTCAATACTCTCAGAAGTTATAAATGAGATGTTTAGCTGGTAATAGGTTCCTCATGCACTCAAAAGGAGAAATCCTCAGCTGCTTGAAAATGTTGTCAAGTGGTTTCCTGCAACTGTGTTAAGTAACTCCTCAGATACTCAATATTATGAGTGTCAGTGTTAGAACTAGTATTGAGTCAGTGGCATCAAATAAGTAAAGTTAATGCCTACATGCAATTTAAATAGATTGCAATTGTGTAAAAATACATCAAAGTTAAGTTGCATATACATAATTCACTCATTTAAGCCCTATGTTTTGCTAATGGGTCAATGCTGAAATATTGTGTACCTTAGGAGTTACTCAACACAGTTATGTGGAACTACTTGACACAACATGTTTATGTAATTCTGAGGGTTTATTAGTTATTTCTTTATACTTTTGTCAACACTGAGCGTGCTGGCCATCAGGTGCTGCGTTTGCACGTGGTTGACTGTGGATGTGAAGCGGTCGCCTCCAGGGACGGAGAGCAGAGAGATTCATGCTCAGCATCAGAGTGTGAATGCCGTGACACCACCCCCCCACCTGTACTTAATTGTCTCAGCACCTTGGCCTCTTCTTGTGCTCGTATATAAGAGACACGTCCACTCATCACCCTGATAGAAATCTGCTCCTCCGGGGCTCCGTGCAGCAGAGCAGCACAGTTATGAGAATAATAATATTTGTTTGCACAGACGTTTTAGGGAAGTTATGGCAGCGTCGCAGCTAATTCTGCAGAGTCCAGCAGGTGAGTAACAGACAGAAAGCTGCTGTTTGTTTTGGTTTTGTGCAGTGGACAGAAAATATAAAATCCCTCCGTTCTTTTATCGCTCAGTACATGTGGAATTTCATGGGGCTTTAAACTATCAGAGTATTGATTACAGCATTTTTACTCACTGAATAACATGTTATGTCCTTGTCATCATAATGGAGACCTAGAATTAAATCCTTTTGGCTTTGTTTGAATGACAAATGTCTAGTCCTGCCCATAGACTCATAGCAGGTCCTCAAACATCAACTGGACCTTGTTCACACAGACCAGGGCCTCTATAATGTCTCATAACCATCCATGTTCAGATATGAGAGTAAGTGAAGGACACTGTGAGTCTGCAGCAGTTTGGTTTTCAGTTTCTGGTCAAACATCAGTGTCTTCCTCAGTCTCTGGTTCCTCCTGTGATTCTGGCTCCAACACAGAACATATGCAAACATTTCTGCACATAGCACAGTACCATCACCAATCCCATCTGAGGCACTTCTGATGAAACCAGTGTTCCTTGTTCCAGTCGACCAGCAGAGATCCCCCATTCAGACACTCCAGGTCCCATTGAGATCTGATTTTATTTCATGGTTTGGCTCCTCTGTTGTTTCCTCTTTCAACCAGAAGATTTTGTGCCTCTGGACTCGTTAACAAATCAGTTGGTTTCACATCTGACGTGACCAGTGTGACAGGCAGAGCTCGACGTCTCTCACTTTGGTTTCAGTTTCCTCTCATGTGACGAGCGGCTGTCGTTTGTGTGTGTGTGTGTGTGTGTGTGTTTGGTGTGTGTGTGTGTGTGTGTTAGGTGAAGGACCGGGGACCCGAGGCCACTCGCAGGTTCTTCAACTGGTTCTACTGGTGCATCAACCTGGGCGCCATCCTGTCCCTGGGGGGCGTGGCCTACATCCAGCAGAACTTCAGCTTCGAGCTGGGCTACATCATCCCCACCGTGTGCCTGGGCGTCTCCTTCCTGGTCTTCCTCCTGGGCCGCACGGTCTTCATCACCAAGCCGGCCGACGGCAGCGCCTTCACAGACATGTTCCGGATCCTGGGCTTCGCCTGCTGCTCGCACACACCCAAGGAGCCCAACCTGCTCCGGTGAGCGCCGCTCAGCCCCAGACGAGGCTGGAACGAGCCGGCTGAACACGAGCCTCTGAGGTCACCTCCTCTGTGACCGACCACACAGCTTGTTGATGGGGACCCATAAGAACCACATCATTCATGAAACACATCTAAAACAGCAGCAGCTTACAAAGAGTGGAATAGAATAGAGCTGAATAGAAGATGATATAAATAAGACAAGAGAAATACGTTATTCACCTCTGAGGGGACATTTCTCATGTACAGCAGACAACAATTACACAAAAGAACATCATATGAAAATAATACAGAAAATAAGTTAAATAAGTATATATAATAAAGCATGAAATGTAATGATGAGAAATAACAAAAAATGAATATGATACTAACAGTAACAATAATAAACTGCAGTAATAATGATGAAACTTCAGGACAACGATAATAGAAACAGAATGAAGAGGGAATTCATTAATTTTCTGATCGTTTTATAATTGACGTCTTTATTTGTCGCTCAAAGGGGAAATTTCAAGTGTAATCACAAGAAAATGCAATTAATTTATAATAGTATTTAATTAAAATAATTTCAGGGTAGTTGCTAGACAGAAATAGTCACAGCAACGAATGGATTGATTGACTATTACTCAACTACTGAAGTAATCAGCATAATAATAATAATAATATAATGAATAAGAATGATTTACATGAACTAAGCCAGAATGATCTGATCTGAATATTTTCTGGTTTCTGTAGCACATTAACCATTAACATAATGACCTGCAGCCAAACAGCTATCAGATGAATAGTCAACACATTCTGCCAAAATCATCCTTTAGCCCCAGACAGAAGCCAGGCTCCACTCAGGGAGACCTGGAGGTATGCGAGTCCTTCCACAGCCTCCGCTGCCACTTATCAACACTGAGCTGCAGGAGAGCTGGTGTGAGAAGGCTGGAGGAGTGGAGGAGCTGGTGGTGGAGTGGGCCGGGTGGGGCTGGGGCAGCGTGGCTTGCAGGCGGAGCAGCGTGGCTAGGTGTTGTTGCTAGACCTTCATGTTAAAGCCTCTTTTGATCCCCTGTATAATTCCCTCTCCCCCCACTGGTCCACGCATTCATCTTCATTCCCCCGCGGTGCAAAGTTATTCTGAAGTGCTGTTACTCCACTTTGAACCCAAAGAAGCACAATTGGTTCAAAAACTTGACATTGAATATTTTAAGTAGGCCCCGGCCTTTCAAGAACTCCTTATTAAGACATTTTCTCCAGAGATGGGGATTATAAGCTTTGGAATGAAGTTTCTTCCTCTCTGGAAGTGCTGTTATTTCAGGGTGAGATGTTCACTGAAGAATAACACACTCTGCATTTATTTATCTGTTTGCTTCACCCTTTTGCTCTGGTTTTGCAGTTTTACGTTCTCATCGTTTTCTCTTTTTGTGTCACTGAAGCAACAAGCCAACGCTACTGGACAGTGCCAAAGTGAGCTATGGAGGGAAGTTCCCCGAGGAGAAGGTGGAGGAGGTGAAAGCTCTGGTGAAGATCCTGCCGGTCTTCTTCGCCCTCATCCCGTACTGGACGGTGTACTTCCAGGTGAGATCCGCTCGCTTCAACCTAAATCAAAGTGTTTTTAAAGCGTGTCTCGCTTTAGAATGTAAAATATGAAGCGGTTTAACACGCGCTCTCTGAATGCTGGTGTGCACACGCATGTTAATGCCGAGGAAGATTATTTTTCCCTTTCAGAGCTGGAGAAGAATGGTTCTTAGCACCAGACGTCCTGCTGATCATAAAGTGGTGGAATTAGTTCACGCTGCGCCTCTAATCTGCTGTTTTCTGTGCTGCAGATGCAGACAACCTACATCCTGCAGAGCCTCCATCTGAGGATCCCTGATAGTGCCTCCAACACCTCTGCCTCCCACCAGGTACTGCTCCTCAGGTGGAGTTGGTCCGAGCTCCCAGTCCGAGCTTCATTAACAAGACGTGACGTCTGCACGCTGTGGCTAGTCATTCACAAGCCGTCTGAGAAGGAGCTTCGCTGTAAATCCAGACAGTCGAACACAGGTTTAGAGCAGCCACAACCTGCGTAGGTATTAGTCGGGTTGAACTAGATTTCACTGCTGAAACTGAAGGAGTCAGTGGGTCAGTGACACACAATGGTGGGCAACAGCTGGAGGCAGCAGCAAAGGTCAGTCAAGCCCCGGGGATTAAGGGAGAACTTTACTTTGCAGACTAATACCTCGCAGATTAGCGACCTGCCTGGGATTGTACCTCCACAGCAGCAGCAGTAGCAGCATTAGTGCCGGGCCTGCTACCTGCGCCTCGCTCTCCCACATCCTGCTCCAGGCTCGGCCTAAATAACAGTCACAACGCTTTGCAAAGTGCTTTTCAAACTATGAGCCACTAACTTTCAACGATTTATCGATTTAAGAGCCAACGTTCTCTGATCTCAGCTTCTGAAATGTGAATATTTTCTGGTTTATTTTGTCTCTATGACAGAAAATTGAATGTTGTTGGAGAAAGGACAAAAAAGGAGTCATGTAAAGACCTGAACTTGGCCTTTGTAGAGCATTAGACAGATTTACCTGATTGATCCTAAATAAAAACACACTGTACAGTATGAAAAATAAAGAATAAATAGAATAATGCAAAAATATACAGTAAATACAGATGTAAGTGTAGTATATGTAAATATGGACTGTTTAGAAAAAGTGAGGTAATATGATAATGCTAATAAGAAATGCTAAATAATAGATAAATAAACAGTTCTCATGGTGGTCAGTAATGGAGTAGTGGAGTTTTCACCAAATCGATCAAATGAAAAATTCATTGACAAATTACAACTACCTGTTTGCTGTCACCCTGGACAGAAGTCAAGCGTGTAAACTCTTCAGTTGTGTGAGTTTCTGGATCCTCCTCACTGGGTTTACTGGAGACTCTGAGGTGAGGGAGAATTACAGCAAAGATTACGAGCACACATTCAGAAGTTCAGCAGAATAGGAAGTGTAGAATATGCAGAACACGTGTTCTCCTCTTTGAGCAGGCACGTCTGTGGTGACAGAACTTCATGGAAACATGAAGTGAAACCAGGGTTTACCCCTGGGTCTTATAAATGGCACATGGCCAGTGGATGTGCACGTATTCTCCCAGTTCTCCCAGTTACTCTGTGAAACTCTCTCTGTTTTATTTTCTCCTCTGCCTTCGTTTTTCCACCGTTTCTCTCGCTGTCTTTAACATTTTTGTCTCCCCCTCCACGCACTGTTGAGTGTCGTGAAAACAAGAGAAAGAAAACAGAACTAAGCCTTTTTGCAGCTACCAGCCTCGACCCCTCCACATCAAACGGGAAGCGAGATTAGATGCCTGCCTCTGTGATTTGCTGTCTCACCTCACCTGATATGAGCGGATGCGGTCTCTTCAGGGAGGCTGAGCCCATGCTAATAGGAATGAGGAGAATCAAAAGTGCTGTTGAATGGACCCATGGGGGGACTGGCAACCACAGAGTTAATTAAAGTCGTAGGTCATACCATGGCACAACGATGCACCATACGCACTGTGAAGCTAAAGGGTGTTAGAAACAAAAGACAAGGATAAACTGAAGTGAATGGGCTCAGACCTGCAGGATACAGTACATCATGTGTCCTGTTCTCAGTAGGAGGCGCTACAGCAGTTTAATGAATGTTGACATTGAATGTATGCAGTTATGGACCAGGAGCAACAGTTTGATGTTTGATGCAGTCTGGGCAAAGCTTGGCTGAGTTACAGCAAGTTTAGTGCAACTTCCTGTTTGATGGCAAGTCATCAGACTGAGGGATCAGAAGGGACTCACCCTTCAGCAAAACTGGAGAAAAAAAAGCTATTTAACTTTTGTCTAAATAACTTACTGTTAAGTTTTGAAGTCATAAGCCGACCCCTGCAATTTCGATCTTTCATCCTCCAGTCAAAATAACAGATTTCCTGTTGGATTTAGAATTCACGAGTTACATATGTGTGCAAAGTTTCATATTGTAGGTGTCCTGAGCCATTCTGCCACACCAGAGCTCAGGACCCCTGACCGCAGGAGGCGTCTGGTCATTTTCACCAGTTTAGGTACAAAAAGGTCAAATCAACAGAAAGAAAAACAAGATGATAAATGATAAACTGACTGTCTGCGAGGTGCTGAGGCAGTCAGGAGCAGTCAGGTGTAGTAACATTGGTGCTGGTGACATGAGCTCTGCCCCCTGCCCTGTATATACAGAGCAGACACAGCTGAACCTGTGAATGTCTTCATCTCTTTTGTCCACTTTACGTTAATGCGGTTTGCATGTTGAATGAGCGTTTTCACTTGGTCAGCCAGTGAAAGCTGTGGCAGCAGACAGCTGTGGACGGTCAGATAGAGGCTGAGGAACCATGAGGATGCAGGAGGAGCTGGACCTGCAGCCTGGGGGGCCTCTCCCCTCCACCCTCACCTCCCAGACTCACTGAGACACTTTCTGTCATTTTGAATGTGATAATGCACAAACACTCTCCGTCTGCAGATTGCCCGTGGTGACTCTGAGAAATGGAAATTCACTTTGAGAATAAATGACGCCATCAGACGTGTGAACCGTGCGAGTCACATCAGGAGCTGCGACGGCTCTCTATTCACTATTTGAATTACAAAACCCCCCAGAAAAAGCAGCCTGTCTGCAGCGGTTTGCAGCCTTTCATGGCTCGCTCCATGAGGTGCTGCCTGGACTCGTTCTCACTGATTGATATGGCTAAACCTCCTCTTGCACAGAGCAATTATTCCTGTCATACCCCCCACTTGTGTTAATAGATTGTGATTTGTGCTGGAAACTCGAGTAGAGCCCGTCTTATACGGCAGTTGAATATTTAATAGGTGAACATGTAGAAACCTGCCACTACTGCTACAGCTGCTGCTGCCATATATGATAATGGGAACAATCATTATTCTATTATTTTCACACTGAGCTCCATTTGACTGGATTTCCCTCTTCTCTCTGAAGTCAAGTGAACAGTTTTTCCAATTCTTTATGTTTGGTTTTGACCACCTGGGGGTGCCAAAGCAATACCCACACATTCCCTGACACACATGCACACATACTGAGCCCTATACACACACACACACACTGGATGAACCCTGCTGTAGCATATTGACATTCCCTGTAGTATTTCCTCACCTTCCTGTTCTTCTTGCACGACTGTTTGTTCTCTTAATTAACATCTTTGCTCAGAAATGTCAGTTTTCATGGGAAGATTTGCTGTTATTTGTTCTATTGTGTCGACGTCTCTGCATCCACTGCATCTCTGAAGGCAGCTTTACATCTCTCCAACTCACCTTCATGGTTTTCTTAACAATTAGTGAGATAATCACATCTTCTTTATAGGTATAACTCCCAACAGAAACAACAAAGTATCCGTGGGAGTTGTTATTTCCAGTATTATGTTTCATTTCTTCTTTTATGTCATTCCAAAAATGTTTGCCTCCATGGGCAGTCCCAAAGAATGATGTGTCTGATCGCAGGTTTTTACACACTTCCTCCAAAACAAAGCGACCAGTGCTTCCCTAACACACTGAGAGATGACACATTATTCCATGACTGACTATTTATTCCCTTATGGGTGTAAACACACACATTTCCCACACGTTATCTTCAGCTACTATATTTACCTTATGGCTTTGGAGTGAGTTTGAAGGTGGCGTTGGAAGGCTGGAGGAGGAACGGATGCGTCGGGGTCAGGGGGTCACAGTCTGACCTGAGGTGTGTGCTGTGGCCCTGTGGTCCCTCCTCTTCCTCAGATGACGTTCCGGTTCCCGGCGGCCTGGCTCACCATGTTCGACGCCGTGCTCATCCTGATGCTGATCCCGCTCAAGGACAAGGTGGTGGACCCCATCCTGAAGCGCCGCGGCCTGCTGCCCTCCTCCCTCAAGAGGATCGCCGTGGGCATGTTCTTCGTCATGTGGTCGGCCGTGGCGGCGGGTGAGCGCTCACACACACACACACACACACACACACACACGCGTCCTCTCCGCGCTGTCACATACAGTAAGTAGGCCAGACTAACACTAATGAAACAACAAAGTTAGGGCTTGTGGTGAGTGCCACATGCGATCAGCGCTGACTCGCTGGCCCAGGATGCAGCTGCACAGCCGCGTCTGCATCATCTCTTCATCCTGAACGCCCCTCCAAGACGCTCATCCCTCTGCAACAATGGTGCAAATGACTGAGGGCTGGGGTGTGATTTGCAGGTATGCAGGGCTGGATTCCCTCTGCTCTGCAGCTTTTTGTCGCAGGTCTATTAATTGTCTGAATTAAAGACCGGAGAAGGAGAAAAGCCCCAGAGGTTCATATTTCCTCTGTCCTGCAGCTCCCCTCTCTCTCTCTCTCTCTCTCTCTCTCTCTCTCTCTCTCTCTCTCTCTCTCTCTCTCTCTCTCTCTCTCTCCCCCTCTCTCTCTCTCTCTCTCGACTCCGCTGACACGCCAGCAGAGCCCTCTTCACTCTGAGCCCGTGGATTATTTTGGAAATGAAGTCTCAGGCACCGCTGCATTGATGCATCCAGGCTAAAGTGTTGTGAGAGAGAGTCCAGCCTGCGGGCGCAGAACAAAGCCAACCAGCAACACTCTGGAGAATCAATGCACATCGCAGCATGTTTTTGATATCCGCTGCCCTCCGCTGCTCTCTCACACACACGCACGCACGCACGCACACACACACACACACACACACACACACACACACACACACGTGCACACACACACACACACACACACACACACTGTGAATATGTGACCTCCCAGATATGAGCTGCAGGGCTTCAGGATGAAGCCAAATGATGATTACACATGAGTCAAACCCAACGAGAAACGGTGAGGAATAATTACAGCTCCTACCACTTCGGCAAATATTTATTTTAGCCCAATTAATCAATTATTAGGCACAGAGTGTTTTATAAAGAATAACATAACATAAATGCTGTGGAGCTGCAACAACTAATTATTTTGTGCTCTGCAAATTATTTGTTTTTTGCCAAGATAAAAACAAAACAAAGCGACTAAGATTCAGAAATGCTGCATAATTTATAGAGAGAATTCATTTATTTCTAACTTTTCTCTCTTACTTTAAGCGTGAGTTTTATGTGTAATGTGTAACATTGAAAGCATGTTGCAACCTTTTTCCTCAGATTTACTCTTTGCATCTTGTTAAGACACCTTTCAATCACGTTCTTGATGGATCCATTAGTTGCAAACGATGCAAAAACAGTGAAAACGTGTGTTTCACAAATGCCAGGATTAAGGTCTTGAAATGCGTTTTCATTTGTTCTGCATTCAATATTCTGCCACAGAGAAACCAGCAAGTATTGACCCTTAAGAAGCCGAGATCTTTGATCATTTTATCGGTCGATGGATCGATCAGTTGTTGCAGCATCAGACGCAGTCAGGTGTGTGACCCGAGCCGTCAGATCATATCGTATCACGGTCTGGACGATAAGGATATTCAGTGACGTGTTCAGTGCAGGTGGAGCTGAGACACAAGCAGACGGTGTTTCTCTCTCGTCACGACCGAGGCGGAGAGATGAAAAAGTTTGTTGCAGAGCGCGTCTGTGGATGTTCTCGTCTGGGAGTTATGAAAGCCTGACTGAGCCCATCAGAAACGTGGCTTTCAATGGGCCACATGCGCTGAAAGGTCTATTAGCCAAATCTCATATCTAATGCGTGTTGGGTTTGCAGTAATATTTTCCTTTCAGCCGGTCATGAGCATCCCGAGCAGAGGAAAGGTGCCCCCGACATGTTCATTTCTGATGTGCAGGAGCCGTTCAGGTATTTACTTTTCCATTTGGCGCCTTGAAAAGAAAGTGCAGTCCTTGCATTTGAATTCAGGCTAAATAAATTCTGAATATTACGGAAAGCAATCTTTGAGTCCGGGGAGTGGAGAGAACGGGTTTATGACGGTGCAGCGCTGTGGCCATTGGTCACACAACAGTAGGTGAATACACAACTAGCGCTGCGCTCCGACCCGGCCCGGATCCTGGACCTGGACCTGGATCCTGGATCCTGGATCCTGGACCTGGATCCTGGACCTGGATCCTGGACCTGGATCCTGGACCTGGATCCATGTGACCGGATCGAACCTGTGCAGCGAGGCGCTGTGTTAATGACACTGTATCTGCATCTCATTTGAAACGATCCAGGAATAATTCACATCTGAGCCTCTGTTTGCTGTTTGTCGCCAGCGTCGCTCTGCTTCACGCTAATTCAGTTACACACACACACACACACACACACACACACACACACACACACACACACACAGACAGACCCCGGGGAGAAAGTGCTTTTCCCCCCTCGGGTGGATTTCTGTGACTCCCTGGTGCTTATCTGCATCTGTCCACTCACTTAAAGAGGACCTGGAATGAAAACGACCCTCAGCTACAGGATGGTTTGAGTATGAAATGAAGTCACATGACTGTGAGTCGAGCTGAGGATGCTGAGAGCAAGGAACCTAAAGTCACCTGATGTGGTGTCATAAATAAACAGATATCAAATCACTTAAAGACACATGAAGACATGTTATCGTTCATGTGAGAAGCTGCTGAGACAGCTAGAAGCCTACGTGTGGTTGCCAGATCAGCATGAACGGAGGCACAGTGAGAAGAGTGGCAGGCGAGACATCCTCATTAATGGGGAAATTAAGCATTTCTTTGATGAGATGTAAAATAGGAGAAAATAATGTAAATGAAGGGACACAACAGTGAAGGTGGTGAGTGGAGTGAATCCTACATGATGGTTGCCAGATCAGCATAAACGGAGCCAGATCTGTGGAAAAGCGCAGAGCGTCTTGTTTCCATATCTAAAAATAGAATTATTAAAGGCCGACTAAAATAGACTCTGAGGCATTTCTGATGAAACTATTGTTCCACATCTCCCAGAGAACAAGCCTCTCCAGTTGCTCCTCACACTGGTCTCTGTGGTTTGCGCCCAGTCCTGGATGGTTGCGTCAGGGCGTCGTGTGGCGCTGGTATTTCTCAGGGTTTCGTGGAGCTGGTTGAAGTCCCCGGCTCCCGGACCTCCCAGGCTGTCAAGCGGACGCTTGGACTCTTTGTGATTCTGCGTTCAGCCTGGGACCCGAGCCTCACGCTGAGCCCGGCTCGCTGACAGACTTTTGAAGACGAGCGCGTTTTATCGCGTCCTCTTAACTTCACGCTCTAATCTGCCGTGGTCGGAGCTCGACGGCCTTCAGGTGTCTGAATCGGCCTCTCTCCTGGTGCGAGAGCTGGAGCGGAGCTGGCAGGGAGCGCGCTGGGCCGTCTGATGTGTGCCGTTTAGCGAGGGCTGGGAGGAGGCAGAGACGTGTGTTTGCAGTGAGACTGGCCCAGAGGCCACGCCGCCTCAGACGGACGCTGGCTATTATAGGAGAGCCGGATTAAAAGGCTGCAACTCCTCTCAAATGCAGCGTTAAGTGTAGTTATGATAGAGGCTGTCTCTGGGAGTTATCTGGAAATAGCTGCTGGTTGCGCGATAATGGCTATCGAATAAAGCTGTTTAGGAGGCGGCCGGCCGCAGCCTCCAGGAGCCGATGACAACTGCTGCACTCTGCTTATTGAGCCGCCCACACTGATCCATTACTAACTGCCGTAATATGGAAACGTGCAGATGCGATCTTAATGAAGTGGAGGGTGGCCGAACAACTAACTAAGAGCTTAATGGCCTGTCACTGATTCCTCAAACTCTGCAGAGCTGCTGTTTGGCTGCTGGGTTATCTCGCCCGCACTCAAACACACCAGCCTGTAGATCTAGCCCATGCAAGTAACTGCAGCTTGTCTTTTGATTGGTGCATATGTTGAGTGTGTGCAGCGATTCAGCTGAATTCATTTGCGGTTGTTGTGCTGTGTGTGTGTGTGTGTGTGTGTGTGTGTGTGTGTGTGTGTGTGTGTGTGTGTGTGTGTGCCCTGCAGGTATTCTGGAGACCAAACGCCTGGACATCGTCAAATCAAACGGCACCATTGACCAGGTGCTTGGCAACGTTATCTACTACGCGGCAGATTTGCCCATCTGGTGGCAGGTGCCTCAGTACGTGCTCATCGGAATCAGCGAAATCTTTGCCAGCATTGCAGGTATGGTTGTTTGACACCCCCCCCCCCCCCCCCCCCCTCCTCAGCCCCCCAGGGCCTCAGGTTGTAGCTGTGATGCAGACTCCAACAGGAGCGCAGTCTACGTACGCCTCCATCTGCTCTGACGGGCCTCGCGTCCCTCGGTCGGCTCTAGGAGGTGTGAGGTGTTACGATTACACGACAAATCAATGATTCAAACGAGTCAAGAGAGGTGTATGAAAGATTCACTGCCTGGATGCACAACCTGCATCCACCAGGTTAGAGAGAGAAACAGAAAGAAAAGAGAGAGTCAGAGAGAAAGAGACAGAAGGAAAGTCAGAGACGTGATAGAAAGGAAACACAAGATAGGAACAAACAGCATTCCTGTCTAGCATGTAGCAGTCATTTTTAGGTACCTTAGTTACTTTAGCTATTAATGCTACTCTAGAACAGATAGATCAATCCTTAACCCCAGATCCACATTCTAGTGTGATTCTCTAGCATGATGTGTAAATAATGCAGCTTTAACAGCTCAGGAGTCGATCGGTAATTGTTGATACTGATTTCCTATCTCTGCAGAAGGACACGGTCCAGCAGCCGGACACTTTCTAAATAAGATGTAGACAGAGGAACCGTTTTAGAGGTGAAACGGCATCTCCTCCATGCACAGATACAAACTCACAGAGCACGTGGCTCTGCTATGAAACATGCTTCCCTGGGGGTGTAATCTCTGTGGCCACACAATTAACAAAGCCATGTGAACTGTTCACCTCTGTCGTTGCAGCTGCTGTGTTGACACTTGAATACACATTCTATTCCTCTGTGTTGTACAATATTTACGGTACATACCAACATACAACATGAGAAACAGTGGGAGTTCAACCAGAGGTGGAATGAGCAGCTCGTCAGAGCGACACTTTCATGAACTGCATCTCCCCAAACCCAGGACACCTCTCTCATCCTGGCACATTTTTGACATATTAATGACTGTGTGTTGTGTACTCCTACACAAGCTGTACACTGAATACTGTAAGCTGACCACAAAAACAGTGTTGTTAGCCTCTTAGCATACTTTCCTGAGTCATGTTTCAATCTCATGCTTTCTGCTAACCAAGTCAAAGAGACGACTAGGGCAGATCGTGTTTTCTGGATTCTACTAAGTGTTGTGATTGGCCGAGGACGTAGGCAGAAAGGCAGCAGCGGTAGTGGAGTGAACAGATCTCACAGTTTGGCCAAAAAGTGACTCAGGGTTATGCATGTGAAAGCCAGGAAGTCATTTCTCACATCACTGCTTCAACATTTGTCCAGAGTTAGTCTTTTTACATCAGAGAGGGAGAGAGAGATGGGTGTGCTGACACATGAGGTGCCATCGGAAACTTGACATGAGACGATTACGTCAGTTTTTAGACTACGGTCCGGGACCAATCAGGTGATCCAGATCTTTTCCAGATCTTTTCCTCCTGATCTAAATCCTCTCAGACCAGATCGGCCTCGGGGAAATCTGTTGTACTCGGAACAATGGGAGGGCTGTGAGTCACTGCACGGTGAGTGGCGTTCTGTGTAGTTGTTAGTCCTGGACTCTGAGGGAGCTGCTTCCTCAGAGCAGCAGGTTAGGAGGAGGGGGGGGGGGGGTCGCTGTCAGACACGTGTTCATCATGGTGAGGCCACCCGTATCCACCGCCCTTCACTCTTTTTCTTTTTTTAACTCTAAAATGATCAGAGAGAAGACGAGCGTTTCGTCAAAGCAGGTCAGAGTCGTTCAGAGTGGAACTGACAGCAGCAAAACTTCAGTTTGATGAAAACTCCTCTCCTCCTTTACTTTCTTTCTTTTTCTTTTTCTACTGCTACTTTTTTGTGCCCTGACCTGAGCAGGAAATGCCATTTCATTAACAGCAATGGGAACTACGTAAAGCCTTATTGCCCCTGTGATATAATAATGTGACAAAATGAGAAATTGCTCCCATGTTGTATCAAACTGCAGCAGCAGAAGAACCTGAGACTGAGGATGGAAGCAGCAGCAGCAGCAGCAGTGATATTAAAGGAGGGGACTTTGTGTCTGTGGATGTGACGCGTGGCAGCTGTGGCCCATTTTCTTCCTCCTCGCTGCAGAAATCTGTATTTCTCTGTTTGGTGTCTATCTTTCCATCTGTACAGTTTATTTTTTCCTCCCCTCGTAGTCATTACTGAGGCTCCGGGCCTCAATTATCTTAGTTATTCAAGTTGGCAATGATTGAGTCATCCTGCCGCTTCCACGGGTCATGTTGTTGCAGGCGACTCGCTTCATTTCTATATCAAGAGTGAAGATTGAGCCATTAATATTTAAGGCCGCTCCCCCCGCCCCTCTGCGGCTGGATTACATGGCTGCACAGTCACTGTAGGGACATGCACGCATTCGTCATCTTTGAGGCAAAAACCCATGGATTCTGACATTTGTTTAATAAGCCTGTGTGTTACTAAGCCCTCGAACTGAGCTGCACCAGGCTCGTGTAAAACACTGGGATTCTCACAAAACTATCAGCGTCCCTATGAAAGTCAAATCCAGACATAACAAAGCTATAGGGATCCTTAAAATAAACTTGGTCTCCTCTCTCCCCTCCATACCTCCCCTCTGGGTTTACCTCAAGGAAAATTGGCTGACAGAATTGTGACATATGTCTGGTTAGCAGGGATATTTTCCCCTTAGTCTTCTTCTTTTTTGTGTGAATAAATCTGTTTAAAAACCTCCGGTGCCGTCAAAACCCTCCTCGCTGCGATTCTCTGCAGTCTTGTAGGACGTGTAATTCTTCTTCTTCTTCTTCTTCTTCTTCTTCTTCTTCTTCTTCTTCTTCTTTTTTAACTTGCACAACCACCCAAGTTTTGTTCTGTTCTGCGGCAAAAAGGAAAAAAAAACACCTCAGCGAAATGATTCCCTACAGTATTTTAATTACGCACGGCACTTTTTGAAAATGTCAAAGGGTAACATTATTTTCCAAGAAAGAAGAAGAAAGATCAAATCCCTGAAACGATGCCCTTGAGAGGGCGGAAGATTCCACAAACTGTGTTTCTTTCCTCTAATTTCTCTGCTTTTATTTCATTGTAATTTTTGCTTTTTGGTCGGGAAAGGTCAGTTCATCACGGAGGGAGAGGGAGAGCGAGGAGCAGGTTTCAGCACAGTGTTCCAGTCCCAGCGCGGTGTCTGAGCATCCTCTGCAACCTTTGCCGTCCCCACTGATATGCATAGCTATTGACCAGTGTTTGCTGCTATCAAAAGGTTAGCCCGGGCTATAAAACAAATGCACGCCTGTGAACTTCTCTCAAAGGTCACTCGTGTTTTCCACTGAGTAATAACCTTACGTTTGCCATGCTCTAATGCTCTTATCTCATCCCCTTTCTCATGAAGTTTTTCCCTTTTTCTTTTCTTTTCTCTTTTTCTGGAAGAGCGGTGCAGGTATCCGTACGAGGAAACCGTTTGTCACACTAATTTGTGTAGCGTCCTCCTCCGAGGAAGGTCTTAAACACCGCGCGTCTTTAGCTGCAGCTCCCTAATCTCTCCCGACAGATGTGGCTATAGGGCCTCATTTGAAACATCACATGTTCGAGGTGCCATGAAATTATCAATGTCAGCTCGCAGGCAGACGCATCTCTGGGCGAGGAAAGACACATATTTGATGTTTTTCTTCTTTTTTCTCCTCCCCCCTGCCGTCCTTCCTCATCGCTCATTCTCTCAGGTCCCTCGCCCATTCCCTCATCGCTTTTACTTCCTCCGAGACACAGTAAATACAGAGTGATGTGTCTTCCTGAAATCACTTCTTTTTTGGTGGGTGGTGGGGGGGGTGGGGGGGTAGATGCCCAACAATGGGGGTGAGGTTAGCCGAGGCAGCTGTTCAGTCCATGCTACTAGATGTTAATGTCAGATATCATCCCAGTGACGTCTTGAAACGTGCTGTTACTGGATACAGGTCAGAGCCTGATGGAGCATCACAGCCTGATTCCCTACACAGTCATATCTCTGATATCTCTGTTCTTTCCTCCTCCCTGACACAGGTTTGGAGTTTGCTTACTCCGCCGCCCCCAAGTCCATGCAGAGCGCCATCATGGGGCTCTTCTTCTTCTTCTCCGGCATCGGCTCCTTCGTGGGCTCCGGTCTGCTGGCCATCGTCTCCCTCAAGGAGATCGGCTGGATGTCGTCCCATAAAGACTTTGGTAAGAGACGCTCGTCAAGTTCAACCCAGAGACTGTCTGAAAGTGGCAGGAAATGAAGGATGTTGTAGCTCTGGTGTTAACATAGAAGCTATGAGTTCTCCTTCACTAAGTGGTAAGTGTAGCTTTGAAGCTATGGAGCGATGTGACCACGTGTTCTATGCTGGATCCAGAATCAGAGGAGGAACCAGAGGAACCAGAGGAACCTGCCTCACAGGTTGTGGATTCAGGCTGTGTTAGAGGTGATGTTTTGTGTCATCTTCCATCAGTTTCTGTCCCTGTGGAGAGAAAAACCTGTGTCCCTGTTGTACAACTTATCTATATTGGGAATAGATATTCCTGATATGTTTAAGTAGATGTATTACAAAACCTGAGGCTTCCACTGCCACAACACTAAACCCAGGATCGTGGAGTGAGCGACCTGACCTATTTATTTATTTATTTATTTATTTATTTATTTATTTAGATTAGCTTGATTCTCATTTCAGTTCAACTTAATCTAAAGTGACGACGTGATCTTAACATCCAGCAGCAATAACAATAGCACATAGACCTTGTCTCGAGGAAGCTCTCAGGTAAGTATTAATGCATTATGTATTCCAGCCTGTAGATGGTCTAAGGAGTCTCGGGTGATTGACCTGAGCTCTTTGAGGCTGAGGACGGTGTGAGTCCTGCTGAGCTTCAGCTTCGAGAGCGATGCTGTTCTCTGGAAGTACCTTCAGCGTGGCGGAGATCGATCTTCGCTCATAGAGTTTTCTTAGGGCTGTCCATAATCCTCCTGAACTGAGCATTACAGCTGTCAGCCCTCGCCGTTACCGCCGTATCGACTGTGCCGAGCGACCCGGGCGCGCTGCACACCCACCATTGACTCACAAACACACAAACGTGTGTGTGTGTGTGGTGTGTGTGTGTGTGTGTGTGTGTGTGTGTGTGTGTTTGAGTACCTCAGAAGGTGTCATAGCCGCCGCTGATGTAAAACCCCACTTTAGGAGTTTGTAGATGACGTGTGTGTGCGTGTGTGTGTGCGTGTGCGTGTGAGTGAGTGTGTGTGTGTGTGTGCGCAGGTCTCATGCTTAGGTGTGTTTCCCATAATAAATAGACGTGTCAGCCTAACAGCAAAAGCTTTCTGTAAATCTGTCTGAGCAGTGGAATGAATAGTGCAGCGGTGGCAGCAGATGGATGGAGCCCCCCCCCACCCCACCTTAGTCAGACCCCCCCCCTCCCCCACCCCACCCCCACCCCACCCCCACCCCACCCCACCCCCAACCCAGATGAACTTTTCCCTGAGCGTGCGCTAAATAAGCCAGCGCTGTAAATTGTTTACCCACAAACACCTAATAGCTCATTAATACGACGGGCCGACAGGTGAGGGGGGTTTACTTCTGATGATGTTAGCAGAGAGAGAGAGGGAAGATGCTCGGCACGCTCCATAAATCCTCCCCCTGCCCCGGCCGTGCTCCACTCGAGGGCCAGGTGGAGGGGGGGGGGGGGGGGGGGGGGGGCAGAGAGAGAGAGAGAGAGAGAGAGAGAGAGGTGAGCTGCAGAGATGGAACAAAGCCTCCTCCTGGCCCTCACGCGGGCCCGGCTCTGACATGCAGGTCTGCAGCAGGTTGCTCCGTGGCTGTTTGAGATGTGTGAGTTTCCTCCTCCTCCTCCTCCTCCTCCTCCTCCTCCTCCTCCTCCTCCTCCTCCTCCTCCTCCTCCTCCTCCTCTTCTTCTCGTGGCTCTCTAGGTGGAAGCGGAGCGGCTTACTCTCATGGCCGCGGGGCAGAGAGATGCTCGGCGGTAAACAGCGTCTCGGGTGAGCCGTGCTAAGTTGTTCCGAGCTGTGTGAGCCTGAAGACAGATGAGCCACATTAATCACAGGCCGGGGGTCTGATTACACAGCCCCGCTCCTCTTAAGCAAAGCTGCCCCCGCAGCGCTACAGGAGCACGGCACAGCCAGCCTGGCATCACACCGGTGGAGGATCGGCTCTGTCCTGCCCCCCTCCTCCTCCTCCTCCTCCTCCTCCTCCTCCTCCTCCTCCTCATCCTCCTCATCCTCCTCCACACCACCACACTGTCCTCACCTTACCAGCTGCTGCAGAAAAGTTCAAGTCTCCAAGTCTCAAATGTCAAAAAACTTCCCCTCCCCTGCTTTCTTCTGCCCAGCTCCACCATTGATCTGTACATTAACAGTTACATTTCAGTGTCTGTTTGCAAACCTGTTATGTAGTCAAAGGGAAACTAGTATTAATTGTTCTAGGATAAGATCGAATAAGTCATAAGATAAGCACCTTAGTCATCCAAGGTCTGGTCCACATAGTTTATTCACAACAACAAATGATAATAAAATAATTTCAATAATATGTTCATAATAAGAATATTCATAAACAGTTGTGATACTAAACTCTAATAATTAACTAAGTAACTTTCCATGGAAAGATTTTGCATTTCTTTTACAGAAATCAATTTCGATATTAAAGAAAAAGTTTGTATTTTGCTATTTCCCTCCAGTTTGATGACAACTTTCAACAAGTTTCCCATTGTAACTCACATCTCATACCAACCAGATAAGATAACAACGTATAAACAGTCCTAGAATAGCTCCTCTGAATCTCTTTGTAACGATGTGTTAAATGTTACACATGTTAAACCTGCAGAACCTGAGATCTGCATCTTAACGTCCAGACCTCCCCAGCAGCAGGATCCAGCTGAGGCCACATCTGGCTGCAGCAGCCGTCCATTATCGGCCAGCGTCTCCGTCTTTGCAGGCTCAGACGGCGTGGAGCCGCCTCAGCCTCGTGATCCGGGTCAGTCACAGATCAGACCGCCCCCCCCCCCCCCCCCCCGGAAGGTCTTCTCCTCCCGGGAGAGATGATCCATTGTTGCAGGGAGTCTGCTCGGCCTTTCAATCAAAGTGGATGGAGATCTTTTGAATCCTTTCACGGTCACCTGACAGGAAGCAGCTCCTCTGTCTCACTGATCTGGACTCAGATGTCTGGGACGTGTCGAGACATCCGGAGCGAGCTGACATTCGCACTTCCTGCTCCTGGCCGGCCGGATCACACTCAGCCAAATGTCAACGTTTTAATGGGAGCCGCTAATGTCGTTCTGGGTCCCAGTTAAGAAGACTGTTTGAAAACGAAGCTTTGTGACGCAGGGCGAGGAGAGTCGCTGGCGGACACGCAGGCCATTTGCAAGATTCTAGCATCAATCATACAGACTTAAAGAGCGGGGGAGGGGGGGTGAGATGGGAGGGGGGGGGCAGGGGAGCGTATCTGTATTTATGGCTGAAACAAACACTCATCGATCCCACCCTCAGTGAAATGCTGGGTCACTGCTCCGAGGTCGTGGATCAATCGATCCACTTTCACACGTTAAATTGATATTGACCAGCACTCTCACTCAGGCGAAGGATCCCACAGGTTTATTATTATTATTATTATTATTATTAATATTAATGTCAGGCTCACATTAGAACGCTCACCCGGAGGAGAGCGTCTGGCACGCAGCGACCCGTGTTTGATTCCAGACTTCTGGTTCAGTAGTTTATCGACTTATTTTGGAAAGGACCAAAAAAACTCAACAAAAAGTAACAGATGAATAATTGTTCATGAGCTCACATGGAACATTAAACACATTCAGACCCGACAGAAACAAATACTCTGATTTAGAATGAAAGCACTGAAATTAAATGCCAAGAAAATCTGACCAAACCAAAGCACCTTCCACCTCCAAAAAACTGTATGTAATAATATATAATAATCAGGTCAAATCAGGATAATTATAGGCTTAATGAGGTATAACTTCCCACACATGACATGTAGCAGAAAGTGCAACATTGATAATAATGCATTGATAATAATGATCAAAGGCAAACAGCTGAAAGACATAGACAAACTTCTGATGAAACCAGCGTTCCATAGATTCTATATTAACACCATAGAACAAAGTGCACACCCTGTTTGAGACCAATGAATGAGTCACATTCATCACAGTACATTGTTGTAGAATTCAAGATGAAGAGATGTGGTAAAACCATTGCAGAGCCGGGATGATGCGGAGGGAACTTTCATCATCAGGCTGCGTTCGGGTTTCATTTCGTCTGCAGGCAAAGAAGAGACAGAACAGCCCCCCCCCCCCTCTCCGCCCCCCCCCCTCCCTCCAGCTCTGCATCTGTCGCCAAATACATAAATTAAGCAGCAATAAAAAAAATCTTTAAAAAGACACTTGATGGCTAAACGCCTCTGATGCAATCAGCGTGGTGTCGTTTACCCACTCGGAGGCGTGAAACGTCCTCGGAGGCGGAGACGAAGCTCTGACTGTGACTGGCTGCCTGCCTCTGTTTCCCTTCCAGAGAAATTAAGATAAACTGTCAAATATTTATGAGCTTCATTAATGTGTTTTACAGCGAGTCCTGTTTAGTCTTTAGCCGCCGTAATTAGCCGCTCACATTTCTGAGGATGCTCGGCAGTGGAGTGAGCCCCGGGGGGGCGGAGGCACAGCTCCTCTTAATGTAGAGTGAAATCAGAGCAAGAACCATTAAAATCTGAAAGCTTGCACGATTTACAGTACAGGCCTGCCCCCCCACACCCAATAAATGAGTTGTTTGCTCTCTTTTCCCCTCCCTTCCTCCCTCCAGTCCATGGGTCTGGTCCTAGTTGAGAGAGGAGTTCTGGAATGTGGAGCACAGGGTGGGGTAACAACCTCAGGGCGAACCTCCAGCAGACGTGTCCCTGAAACGAGGGTTTGTTCCACGCCTCATGCTGACACTCACTGATCTCCGTCTCACGCTGGTCCTCGTGCTCTCCTCTTTATCCTTTAAAGGATGAAGAGGAGAGAAAGTTTTTAGCCCAGTTTTCTTGAACAGCGACTAGTTTACTTTAGGCCAGAGATGAACGGCTCGTCCAACGCGCCCGCGTTCAGGTGTAAATGTAGAATTCAGAGAATGTGACATTAAATGCTTTGATCAGCATCACCTTCCCTGTTTTCAAAGGCGACCGAGGATCAATAGAAACATAAAAAAAACTGAAATACAGCAAAGACAAAATCTATGAAAGTAAACTCTAACATTCCCCATCTCCAACATAATGAGAGTCTACGTATATGAAGGAAAACAACTCAGTCTGCAGCAGTTTAGCATTCAGTTTGTGGGTCTCTGCTCCTGGTTCCTCCTCTGGTTCCTCCTCAGCCTCTGGTTCCTCCTCTGGTTCCTCCTCAGTCTCTGGTTCCTCCTCTGGTTCCTCCTCAGCCTCTGGTTCCTCCTCAGGTTCCTCCTCAGTCTCTGGTTCCTCCTCAGCCTCTGGTTCCTCCTCAGGTTCCTCCTCAGTCTCTGGTTCCTCCTCAGTCTCTGGTTCCTCCTCAGCCTCTGGTTCCTCCTCAGGTTCCTCCTCAGCCTCTGGTTCCTCCTCAGGTTCCTCCTCAGTCTTTGGTTCCTCCTCTGGTTCCTCCTCAGCCTCTGGTTCCTCCTCAGGTTCCTCCTCAGTCCCTGGTTCCTCCTCTGGTTCCTCCTCAGCCTCTGGTTCCTCCTCAGGTTCCTCCTCAGTCTCTGGTTCCTCCTCAGCCTCTGGTTCCTCCTCAGGTTCCTCCTCAGTCTCTGGTTCCTCCTCAGTCTCTGGTTCTTCCTCTGGTTCCTCCTCAGTCTCTGGTTCTTCCTCTGGTTCTTCCTCAGTCTCTGGTTCCTCCTCAGGTTCCTCTTCCCCAGTCATTGGTTCCTCCTCAGGTTCTTCTTCCTCAGTCTCTGGTTCCTCTGATTCTGGCTCCAACATATCAGGCATCTGAAGTCACATACAGTAGAGGCACCTAAAGTTACATGATGATGGAAATTACTGAAGCCTGCCTGTGGTTGCCAGATCAGCATGAAAGGAGCCACATCAGAGCGTTATATCCCCACAGCTGAAAACACGACAGTGAAGCAGCATCTAAGACACGTCTGATCTAACCAGCGATCCATAGCTTCTGTGTTAGCACCAGAGCACCTGGATAAACCCTCGTCCTGCTTTACAGTCACTCGGCTCTCTGGATTTGAGTTGTTCCGGCCTGGCAACACATGTCCTGCTGTGGAATAATGAGGAAGGAAACGGCGTGTGTTGCTTTTTTTCTGTTTTGTGGAGTGAGAGCGCTCTGTTAATTGAGACGGCCGAGGCTCAGACTCTTCAGGTGAATGATCGATCGGAAACTCTGAGCCGCCCGGGCTGCACATGCACTCTTCTCCGCCGAGCCTCTCATGAATTATTCAGACGGCGCTTTTGTTTTTGATATATTTCTCTCAATTTAAACTTTTGACCAGATTAGGACGACAACAAAATGAGTTAAAGCGGCGGCCGGGGTCAGAGTGTCAGCGTTTCCATTTGCAGCCCATTTCATTAATGCTGCGGCGGAGCTGCACAGTCTCTCTGTTCCCAGATCAAAGGTTCAGAGCTGCAAGAAAGAAAGAGCACCGGCGCTCTAGTCCCTTCGATTTC
The DNA here is from genome assembly GCA_029224185.1 of Karalla daura. Classification (NCBI taxonomy): domain Eukaryota; kingdom Metazoa; phylum Chordata; class Actinopteri; order Chaetodontiformes; family Leiognathidae; genus Karalla; species Karalla daura. The sequence continues at coordinate 25,853,207 of CM055192.1, read as the reverse complement.
TAATTATCCACGCGTGCACGCACGCACGCACGCACACACACACACACACACAGAGCGAGCTAGACAGGGAAATAATCTGGCTGTGTGATAGTGACATCACAGAGCTGGATCTGCTCGGCTGATCGTAAGCGATCATGCAGCCGCAGCCAGATCACTGGTTTCACATGAGCTAATCCTGAGCTTTGATCAGAGGCGGCGGACGCCTGTTAAATGATGGAGGAACATGAAGGAGAGCGAGCGGAGGAGGCGGAGGAGGCTCAGCCTCCACCCGGACACGCAGCTCAGGCTCCTATCTGATCATTCACACGTGAGAAGGTAAACTTTATTTACTCACCTCTCACTGGCTGGTGGCTCTACGAGCCCTACAGTCAGGATGAAATGGATTGTGATAAAAAGGAACAAAAATGATGATAAGATGTGAACTGTATCAGGGAGAAGCTGATTGAAGTTACAGTGAGTGGCATCTTCATCACATACAGAAAATGACCTGAACAGGTGACGTTAATGCTCAGTGTAACTATTCACATTATATATTTTATACTCATGTAGAGATAAAGAAGTTGCCAAGGATTGAGTTTTATGGATTAAATCATATGGTGTAAAATCCTAGCTCAGTGATGCAGATGAAAGTTTGATGGGGGGGGGGGGGGGGGGGGGGCTCACCTCCACCTCCACCTCCACCTCCACCCCAGCTGCTCTCTCATCGCTCCTCCAGAAACCTCCACGTCTGTCTCGGCAGCACAGTTTCAAAGCATCATCAAAATGCCAGTCTCACTCCCCGCCCCACTCTGATCTCCCTCATCCTCCTCTCTCTGTCTCTCTCTCTCTCTCACACACACACACACACACACACACACACACACACACACACACACACACACACACACACACACACACACTCTCTGTAGAGTGTTGTGCTGTCATTCTGTATGGATGTGTACTGTGCAAATCTGCTCGATACAGTGGATTTCTAAAGGTGTATGTTTTAGTTAGGAGCTGTTTTCAGGATGTTACAATGTGTCAGATGTTGTCACACTTTGTATCAATGATGGAGAGGCTCCTGCAGCTCTGCTCACACGTTTCATTTCCAACCTCCTAGAATGTGAAAAAGCTAAACATCCAACACCTTTACTTGTAGAAACCTCTCAGATGTCTCTGGACACAGCTCCTCTCCTGGGCTGCTCCTCCAGACGTGTCCATCAAGAAGCTGATCTCAAAGTGTGATGGAAACACTTTGTTCACATCTCCAGGTCACGTGACCTGACGTAGGGGTCACATGACCAGTTCCCTTCAGACCAGATGGACAGAGGAGGAGACTCAACTGTTTCTACATCTGATTCAAAGATCTAAGAAAACTATGTTCTGGACGTCCATCTTCCTCAGAGTGGAGGACCAGGACCACATGGTACCAGGGTTATTATGGGATGGAGCAGGACCACATGGTACCAGGGTTATTATGGGATGGAGCAGGACCACATGGTACCAGGGTTATTATGGGATGGAGCAGGACCACATGGTACCAGGGTTATTATGGGATGGAGCTGGACCACATGGTACCAGGGTTATTATGGGATGGAGCAGGACCACATGGTACCAGGGTTATTATGGGATGGAGCTGGACCACATGGTACCAGGGTTATTATGGGATGGAGCTGGACCACATTCTACCTGGAGTTACATGTGATAGTTGGATTTCATAGAGACGTTAGAGACATGCTTTTATTTTGGAATGCAGCTTCCGTTGTGATGTAGCATGGAGATACCTGCAAGGAGCACCCGGACTTGGAATGAAAGCTTTATAAATACTAAAGACGTCCTCTCCTCCCTCTCCTCTCTGCAGGGAACATCAACGACTGCTCCCTCCACTACTACTTCTTCCTCCTGGCCGGGATCCAGGGCGTCACCCTGCTCGTCTTCCTCATCGTCTCCGTCAAGTACGACAAGCAGAAGGGCCGGACTGGGAGCCAGAGGCAGAGACACACCTCCTCATGACCCCTCCCTCCCCCACCTCTCTCTTTCACACACACACACACACACACACACGCCCAAACCGAGATGCCTTCAGCGGAGAGGAAGGTCTTCACTAATGAAACCATCCTGTCGTGGCTTTTTATTCCCTATTTATGTGTATTTTAGCTTTTTACGTTGGGTTTCTGGACCCGCTGGATAGTTTTACATGGTTTTACGTGAGCGGTAGAGACGTTGTAGAGACGTTGTAGAGACGTTGTAGAGACGTTGTAGAGACGTTGTAGAGACGTTCTACGACCTGGGAGAGCAGTCTGAAGCGTTTGTGCTCCCGTTGCCTTTCTATTCGACTGTTTGCACTTGACTGGAGCAGCGACGCCTTCCCTCAACCTCAGATCTCAACAGTTTCTTTTATTTCTAGTCAAAAACTCCATGGTTTTACGGATGGTTTTTACCCGGATACGTCAGTATTTAGTCAGAGCGCCTCTGTGTTTGTGCACTAAATGTACTTGAACGTCGTCTTTGTTTTCCTGGTTCGTTCCCCGCCTGCAGTGATCCTCAGACGACAGCTACAGGGGGAAATGAGCTTTAACATGCTGTGGGTTTCTGTTATTTGAGGAGATTCCAGCTAAACTCTGTTTGACTAATCTAATATTCAAATCTAATATTGAGAGAGAAAACAGCGTTTCCACACACGCTATAAGCAGCAGCCGATCAGTAATAACTCCTCGTGCTGAACAGACTGTAAAGCTGTTGAATCTTTTCTGGTCAAGCTGCAAAAAACTTGAGAAAAACAACTAATTACCAACTAACCTCCAGCTCAGCGGGAAACTGTTAGTGGAGCTGAACGTTTGGATCGAGATGAAAAGGACAGAACGATTAGTAATTAAACCTATTCAGTCGCAGTCCAAAGCAGAAACTGTCTGAATTCCTCGTCATTTGTTTGTGAGAAACTTTTCCACCGTTGTTATCGTTGCTTTGCAGCTTTTCCAGAACATGTTATTGTTGTTGTATTTATTAGACTGTGATGCATTTGTTTTAGCTTTCTGCAGCTGAGATAAATGATGTGTGTGTGTGTGTGTGTGTGTGTGTGTGTGTGTGTGTGTGTGTGTGTGTGTGTGTGTGTGTGTGTGTGCGCGAGTCCTCAGACCAGGTACAGAACAACGTTCAAAACTTTATCAGCACAAGAAGACTCAGGGCTGGAGGGACACGGTCCCCCAGGACACGTGAAGCTGCGTGTTCATCCTGTGGTGTCAATAAAGTTGTACGAGCACGTTAAGAAATCAGAGAAGCTGCATTGTTTCTGAAAATTACGCCTGTGTTCTCTGTTTTTGTTGTTTTTTAGTGATCTTATATTTGGGCCTAATGGTCAGGTTAAATGGATGTGCCTTGTTTTACTGCATATTTTATGTAGTGTTTACTTTGCTCTGTCCTCTCAGATTTATTGTGTTTGTTTTGGAATTCCGTTCCGGATGCCTCACGGAAGTGAAGTCTGTTTTTACGGTTTTATTTGTTGCCATTAAAGTATATTGAATTGAGAATTGGGTTTTGTCTCCTTCCAACAAACGAGCACGACGACTCGTCCCGTTGTCAGTTGTAAAAAAAACAGAAAAAACAAAACAAAGTTTGTTGTTGTCTGTCATGGTACGCTTGCAGCAGGCAGTGGTTCTGAGTGTAAATAGGATGTTTATGTTTATGTTTCCCTGCTGTGTGTTTGCAGACGGCGCTGATGCCAGCAGCGTCAGGAAGCAGGAGGAACTCCGTGGAGAAGTTGTTTACATGTGAATCAGGGAGGTGCTGTTAAAGCCTGGCAGGACACTTCCATGATTAGGGTTACGCTGTGGTGACCCTGAGGGAAACTCAAAGTGCAGCGCTTCAATTATTTATATTACAAAACAAAATGCCTCAGCCTGGGCCGGTTCCACAGGCAGAAGTTACTGACATGAGGAACAGTGCAAGATCTTCTATAAACTGCCTCAAAGCCCCAAAACATGATTCATATCACGACATTTAGGTTATGACAGATTGTGAATGACACTGCTAGAAAAAAGTAAAACACACAAGAGGTGTGTGTAAATGAGGTGTTTGGGTTAGGGTTAAGATCAATAACTTGAGAATTAACTTTTTTCCTACATTTCCTAAAGGGAACCTCTCAGAGGGATCAATAAAGTAGCTAGCTAGCCAGCTAGTTTGTAGCTAGCTAGCTAGCTAACTCGCAACTAACATCAAGATGACAACCTACCTATTGAGATAGCAAGCGAGCTACATCTATCTCTCAGTTTTGTCACTTTTGTAAATCACATCCAATATGAAGCCAGATGGATGGATGGATGAATGGATAGATGGATAGATGGATGGAAAGATGGATGGATGGATGGACGGACGGGTGGATAGGTGGATAGATACATACAAACACACATACATACATACATACATACATACATACATACAAACATACATGATGGATAGATAGATAGATAGATAGATAGATAGATAGATAGATAGATAGATGGATGAAAGATGGATAGATAGATACATACATACGTGACATACATTACATTAAAGACATACATAGATACATACATACATACATACATACATTTTATATTTTTACAGTTTCACATACATATCTACATACATTTTTATATTTTTACATACATACATACATACATGCATTTTTACAATTTTACATTTTTACATACATACATACATACATACATACAATCATACATACAGACATTTTTTCATTTTTTCATACATACATACAGACATACATACATACATGCATACATACATACATATATACACACATACATACATACATTTTTAGATTTTTTTCATTTTTACATTTTTTCATATAAACATACATACATACATACATACATACATACATACATACATACATACATACATACATGCATACATACATACGTACATTTTTTTATTTTTACACTTTTACATTTTTTCACATGTACATACATACATTCATACATACATACATACATACATACATTTTTATGTTTTTACATTTTTTCATATATACATACAAACATACAAACAAACATACATACATACATACATACAAGCATACACACATACATACATACATACATACATACATACATACATACATTTTTATGTTTTTACATTTTTTCATATATACATACATCCATGCATTCATACATACATACATACATACATACATACATACATACATACATACATACATACATACATGCATGCTTTTTTATATTTTTTCATTTTTACATTTTTTCATATATACAAACAGACATACATACATGCATACATACATACATACATACATACATACGTACATACATACATACATACATACATATATACACACATACATACATAATTTTTAGATTTTTTCATTTTTACATTTTTTCATATATACATACATACTTACATACATACATACATACATACATACATACATACATACATACATACATACATACATACGTACATTTTTTTATTTTTACACTTTTACATTTTTTCCACATGTACATACATACATTCATACATACATACATACATACATACATACATTTTTATGTTTTTACATTTTTTCATATATACATACAAACATACAAACAAACATACATACATACATACATACAAGCATACACACATACATACATACATACATACATTTTTATGTTTTTACATTTTTTCATATATACATACATCCATGCATTCATACATACATACATACATACATACATACATACATACATACATACATACATACGTACATACATACATACATACATACATACATATATACACACATACATACATAATTTTTAGATTTTTTCATTTTTACATTTTTTCATATATACATACATACATACATACATTTTTATATTTTTTCATTTTTACATTTTTTCATATATACATACAAACATACAAACAAACATACATACATACACACATACATACATACATTTTTAGATTTTTTTCATTTTTACATTTTTTCATATATACATACATACATACATACATACATACATACATACAAACATACATACACACATTTTTACATTTTTTACATTTTTACATTTTTTTATATATACATACATACATACATACATACATACATACATACATACATGCATGCATACATGCATACATACATACATACATACATTGATACATACATACATACATACATTTTTGTATTTTTTCATTTTTGCATTTTTTCATATATACATACAGACATGCATACATACATACATATATGCACACATACATACATACATTTTTAGATTTTTTTCATTTTTACATTTTTTCATATATACATACATATATACATACATACATACATACATACATACATACGTACATTTTTATATTTTTACACTTTTACAATTTTTCACATGTACATACATACATACATGCATACATACATACATACATGCATACATACATGCGTACATACATACATGCATACATACATGCGTACATACATGCATACATACATACATACAGACATACACACATACATACATACATTTTAGATTTTTTTCATTTTTACATTTTTTCAGATATACATACATACATACACACATTTTTATATTTTTTCATTTTTACATTTTTTCATATATACATACAGACATACATACATACATGCATACATACATACATATATACACACATACATACATACATTTTTAGATTTTTTTCATTTTTACATTTTTTCATATAAACATACATACATACATACATACATACATACATACATACATACATACATACATACATACATACATGCATACATACATACGTACATTTTTTTATTTTTACACTTTTACATTTTTTCACATGTACATACATACATTCATACATACATACATACATACATACATTTTTATGTTTTTACATTTTTTCATATATACATACAAACATACAAACAAACATACATACATACATACATACAAGCATACACACATACATACATACATACATACATACATACATACATACATACATACATTTTTATGTTTTTACATTTTTTCATATATACATACATCCATGCATTCATACATACATACATACATACATACATACATACATACATACATACATACATACATACATACATACATACATACATGCATGCTTTTTTATATTTTTTCATTTTTACATTTTTTCATATATACAAACAGACATACATACATGCATACATACATACATACATACATACATACGTACATACATACATACATACATACATATATACACACATACATACATAATTTTTAGATTTTTTCATTTTTACATTTTTTCATATATACATACATACTTACATACATACATACATACATACATACATACATACATACATACATACATACATACGTACATTTTTTTATTTTTACACTTTTACATTTTTTCCACATGTACATACATACATTCATACATACATACATACATACATACATACATTTTTATGTTTTTACATTTTTTCATATATACATACAAACATACAAACAAACATACATACATACATACATACAAGCATACACACATACATACATTTTTATGTTTTTACATTTTTTCATATATACATACATCCATGCATTCATACATACATACATACATACATACATACATACATACATACATACATACATACATACATACATACATACATACATACATACATACATACATACATACATACATATATACACACATACATACATAATTTTTAGATTTTTTCATTTTTACATTTTTTCATATATACATACATACATACATACATACATTTTTATATTTTTTCATTTTTACATTTTTTCATATATACATACAAACATACAAACAAACATACATACATACACACATACATACATACATTTTTAGATTTTTTTCATTTTTACATTTTTTCATATATACATACATACATACATACATACATACATACATACAAACATACATACACACATTTTTACATTTTTTACATTTTTACATTTTTTTATATATACATACATACATACATACATACATACATACATACATACATACATACATACATACATGCATGCATACATGCATACATACATACATACATACATTGATACATACATACATACATACATTTTTGTATTTTTTCATTTTTGCATTTTTTCATATATACATACAGACATGCATACATACATACATATATGCACACATACATACATACATTTTTAGATTTTTTTCATTTTTACATTTTTTCATATATACATACATATATACATACATACATACATACATACATACATACATACATACATACGTACATTTTTATATTTTTACACTTTTACAATTTTTCACATGTACATACATACATACATGCATACATACATACATACATGCATACATACATGCGTACATACATACATGCATACATACATGCGTACATACATGCATACATACATACATACAGACATACACACATACATACATACATTTTAGATTTTTTTCATTTTTACATTTTTTCAGATATACATACATACATACACACATTTTTATATTTTTTCATTTTTACATTTTTTCATATATACATACAGACATACATACATACATGCATACATACATACATATATACACACATACATACATACATTTTTAGATTTTTTTCATTTTTACATTTTTTCATATAAACATACATACATACATACATACATACATACATACATACATACATACATGCATACATACATACGTACATTTTTTTATTTTTACACTTTTACATTTTTTCACATGTACATACATACATTCATACATACATACATACATACATACATTTTTATGTTTTTACATTTTTTCATATATACATACAAACATACAAACAAACATACATACATACATACATACAAGCATACACACATACATACATACATACATACATACATACATACATACATACATACATACATACATACATTTTTATGTTTTTACATTTTTTCATATATACATACATCCATGCATTCATACATACATACATACATACATACATACATACATGCATGCTTTTTTATATTTTTTCATTTTTACATTTTTTCATATATACAAACAGACATACATACATGCATACATACATACATACATACATACATACGTACATACATACATACATACATACATATATACACACATACATACATAATTTTTAGATTTTTTCATTTTTACATTTTTTCATATATACATACATACTTACATACATACATACATACATACATACATACATACATACATACATACATACGTACATTTTTTTATTTTTACACTTTTACATTTTTTCCACATGTACATACATACATTCATACATACATACATACATACATACATACATTTTTATGTTTTTACATTTTTTCATATATACATACAAACATACAAACAAACATACATACATACATACATACAAGCATACACACATACATACATACATACATACATTTTTATGTTTTTACATTTTTTCATATATACATACATCCATGCATTCATACATACATACATACATACATACATACATACATACATACATACATACATACATACATACATACATACGTACATACATACATACATACATACATACATATATACACACATACATACATAATTTTTAGATTTTTTCATTTTTACATTTTTTCATATATACATACATACATACATACATACATTTTTATATTTTTTCATTTTTACATTTTTTCATATATACATACAAACATACAAACAAACATACATACATACACACATACATACATACATTTTTAGATTTTTTTCATTTTTACATTTTTTCATATATACATACATACATACATACATACATACATACATACATACAAACATACATACACACATTTTTACATTTTTTACATTTTTACATTTTTTTATATATACATACATACATACATACATACATACATACATACATGCATGCATACATGCATACATACATACATACATACATTGATACATACATACATACATACATTTTTGTATTTTTTCATTTTTGCATTTTTTCATATATACATACAGACATGCATACATACATACATATATGCACACATACATACATACATTTTTAGATTTTTTTCATTTTTACATTTTTTCATATATACATACATATATACATACATACATACATACATACATACATACATACATACATACATACATACATACATACATACATACATACATACATACGTACATTTTTATATTTTTACACTTTTACAATTTTTCACATGTACATACATACATACATGCATACATACATACATACATGCAAACATACATGCGTACATACATACATGCATACATACATGCGTACATACATGCATACATACATACATACAGACATACACACATACATACATACATTTTAGATTTTTTTCATTTTTACATTTTTTCAGATATACATACATACATACACACATTTTTATATTTTTTCATTTTTACATTTTTTCATATATACATACAGACATACATACATACATGCATACATACATACATTTTTAGATTTTTTTCATTTTTACATTTTTTCATATATACATACATACATACATACATACATACATACATACATACATGCATACATACATACGTACATTTTTTTATTTTTACACTTTTACATTTTTTCACATGTACATACATACATTCATACATACATACATACATACATACATTTTTATGTTTTTACATTTTTTCATATATACATACAAACATACAAACAAACATACATACATACATACATGCAAGCATACACACATACATACATACATACATACATACATACATACATGCATTCATACATACATACATACATACATACATACATACATGCATGCTTTTTTATATTTTTTCATTTTTACATTTTTTCATATATACAAACAGACATACATACATGCATACATACATACATACATACATACATACATACATACATACATACATACATACATACATACGTACATACATACATACATACATACATATATACACACATACATACATAATTTTTAGATTTTTTCATTTTTACATTTTTTCATATATACATACATACTTACATACATACATACATACATACATACATACATACGTACATTTTTTTATTTTTACACTTTTACATTTTTTCACATGTACATACATACATTCATACATACATACATACATGCAAGCATACACACATACATACATACATACATACATACATACATGCATACATACATACATACATACATACATACATACATTTTTATGTTTTTACATTTTTTCATATATACATACAAACATACAAACAAACATACATACATACATACATACATACAAGCATACACACATACATACATACATACATACATTTTTATGTTTTTACATTTTTTCATATATACATACATCCATGCATTCATACATACATACATACATACATACATACATACATACATACATATATACACACATACATACATAATTTTTAGATTTTTTCATTTTTACATTTTTTCATATATACATACATACATACATACATACATTTTTATATTTTTTCATTTTTACATTTTTTCATATATACATACAAACATACAAACAAACATACATACATACACACATACATACATACATTTTTAGATTTTTTTCATTTTTACATTTTTTCATATATACATACATACATACATACATACATACATACATACATACATACATACATACATACATACATACATACATGCATACGTACATTTTTTTATTTTTACACTTTTACATTTTTTCACATGTACATACATACATTCATACATACATACATACATTTTTATGTTTTTACATTTTTTCATATATACATACAAACATACAAACAAACATACATATATACATACATACAAGCATACACACATACATACATACATACATACATACATTTTTATGTTTTTAAATTTTTTCATATATACATACATCCATGCATTCATACATACATACATACATACATACATACATACATACATGCATGCTTTTTTATATTTTTTTCATTTTTACATTTTTTCATATAGACAAACAGACATACATACATACATACATACATACATACATACATACGTACATACATACATACATACATACATACATACATATATACACACATACATACATAATTTTTAGATTTTTTCATTTTTACATTTTTTCATATATACATACATACATACATACATTTTTATATTTTTTCATTTTTAAATTTTTTCATATATACATACAAACATGCAAACATACATACATACATACATACATACATACAT
>CM055192.1:25760941-25835941 GCA_029224185.1 Karalla daura | reverse complement strand
CATACATACATTTTTTATATTTTTTAATTTTTACATCTTTTCATATATATATATACATACATAAGTACATGCATTCTTGTATTTTTTTATTTGTACATTTTTTCATATATACATACATACATACATACACACATACATGCATACATATATTTTTATATTTTTACACTTTTACAGTTTTCATACATACATACATACATACATACATGCATACATGCATACATACATACATTTTTATATTTTTTCATTTTTACATTTCTTCACATATATATACATACATACATACATACATACATACATACATAGATACATACATACATTTTTATATTTTTTCATACATACATACATACATACATTACATACATTTTTATATTTTTTCATATATACATACATACATACATACATACATACATACATACATACATACATGCATTTTTATATTTTTTCATTTTTTACATTTTTTCATATATACATACATACATATATTTTTTATATTTTTACACTTTTACATTTTTTCATATATACATACATACATTCATACATACATACATACATACATACATTTTAAATTTTTTAAATTTTTACATCTTTTCATATATATACACATACATACATATATACATACATACATGCATACATTTTTATATTTTTTCATTTTTACATTTTTTTCATATATACATACATACATACATACATACATACATAGGTCTTTATTGTCATCATACTATTGTACAACCAAATTATGGAGCAACTTCCAAAAGAAAATTATATTTACAAATAAGTATTAAATAAGTATAGAATACCTGAAAATAGAAATAAATAACTAAGCTTAGAAAAGTATTTGCATATACACAACCAGGACTGCTTTAGGAACTAGTGTTAAAATCAGACTGAGAAGATCAAACTGTGACTCGGCCAAACTGATCTGCAACTATGTGAATGTTTCTGAGGAGAAACATGTTTTAAAATATAATGTTCTTTTTTTTCCATTTAAGGCAGAGTGGAGCAGTTTCACTGTGCTACTGCTGAAATGTCTGAAAACTCGGGTGACCAAACGTCCCGGATTCCTGGTGACGACAGGTGATGTTTTCAGAGCTCCTGAGCTGCACGTCAGCAGGTCCGCGTCCTCCTCCTCGTCCCGTTGGACGGACGCTCCGGGGCCATGTGGCGGGGCCTAATCTAAAAGGCGCTAAGCTGCTTTTAATTGTATTACCGCGTCTTACCTGTGTAATGAGCGCCCGGCAGATGCTCCAGACGATGTTCCTGCACTAATTGGAGGATTAGGAAGTATCATTACGTGTTAATTAAGATAAGCTAATGCAGACACAACGTTTAAGAGCACAGCCAAGGAGACAAATCGCCCATCTCTCCGCGCACTAATCATCTGCATTTACATAGAGCTCGTTATCTCCTCTGAGCCGCCTTCGTCTGTCGGCGTCCTGCAGACGAGCCTCACCCCGGGTGGATGTGGTCCCAACAACGCAGCGATGGCGGAGCAGAGGAAAACACACAGACATCCTGTCAGCGTGTGTGTTCCCGGGGTACGGGGGGGGTCCGGGTGTTCATATAGACTGATGATGTGTGAAATAAGCAGCTGTAAAAGGCTTTTACAGCAGCCATCCGTCTGGATTTACAGCGTCAACCTCCGAGGTGACGTGAAGGAGCATCATGGGCACAGGCTGAGGCCTGACTGCCATTAAGCAGCCCAGGGAGGGAATCAATCAGCGAGGAGCCCCCCCACACCTGACCCCCCACCCCCCCCCCCCCACCCCAAGGAGCAAGGTGGATCTCCTCCACCTTCCTCTGTTGTTCCCTGGTCCCATCCTGCCTCGCTGTGGTCCCACAGGGCCGATAAAGCCTGCTAGGTTCTCCACACCTCCAGGTTTCTGAGTCCCTGTATTGTAGATATAGAGCACTCAGATCATTTTGAATGGGGAGATCTGTGGATCTGGATGGTGCTGGATGGTGCTCATCCCGCCTCCTGCGTTGGTACAGTTGAACTGAGGAAATTATAGGTGTGGACTCACCAGGCCAGCACAGGGTCACGGGCTGCATGCATGTGTAGTGCAGTGCTCCCTGTGCATTTTTAACACCATTCTACGGTTAAGTCGATGTTTGGTTCAGTTTGTATCTCATTTCACAGCCGAGGCTGGGTTTGACCATGTCTCCATTAGTTTATCTAGGGGTGCGGTCTATGTGGATTTTTATCAGCGTTACCAAGATGGATGAGCAATATGTAAACATAACTCTTGGCATGCACATGCTCCATATGTGCATTTGCATGTATAGTCACAGCTGGAAGAGTCAATAATGATCTGACCTCTCTGCACTGTGATTGGCTGCAGCTGAACCACATGAGACATGTTAAGTACGAGGAGTTGAGACAGTGAAGGATCGTCGCTCACAGCTCACATCTGTACTTCTAACATCACTTACTGATGCCCTTCTGATGTCTTGGCTACTGAGTTAGTGGAGTTTTCCTCACTGTAGGTCCAATAAAGGTTTACCTAGGTTTATATCACCATCATCCATCTCATGGACCAAGAGGTAACAACCCTGTGCTTTCTATGGTGATGCTCCAGAATAAAGCCAGAGACCGGTCCAGCAGTGTGGCGCTCTGAGGTCTGCTGATAACGATCACTTCCTGGCTCATTCTCAGAGGCCGGACGTCACCGTCTCCGCAGGCCCCGGCTCCCCCGCTGACACAAACATGGAAGGTGTAATTTAAAGGAGAGACTTTTTATCTCCCCGGGATGAAAACATGTCGATTCTGGCTGATAAATGAAAGAGAAAACACACACTGAGAAGCGTTTACAGCTATCTCTGTGTTGTTGTGTGGCTTTAGCCAGTTCAAGTTCTTTGTTTGTTTGTTTGCATTTGTTAAAGAGTTTGGTTCAGACCTTTGCTCTATAGATTCTGATAACATTTGTTATGAATTGGTCTTCTACATCCATCTGAATCAACGTCGGTTACTTTCCTCAGCCCCCGAAACACTGCAACTCTCACAATGTGTGTAATCGATAAAAGTACAGGTTTCTGTCCTTTTTAAAAAAAAAAACAAGAAAAGAAAAAGATTCACAGGTAGAGGAGTGAAAGGCACGAAGGTCCTGGTGTTTGCACACAATAAGAAATCTACAGAGTGATGCAAGGTTGACTTAAAGATAAAGGTGAAAGAATGCTAACACTTGGTATCTGTGTGTGTGTGTGTGTGTGCGTCCTGGTGTTTGTCTTCCCTCTCGCTGCCCTGCTCAGGTGGGAGATGTGTGTGTGCCACATAGATTTGGCAGGAAGGCTGTGTTTAGGAGCGCTGTGGAGTCGGGCTCCCTGCGGCTCCGTCTGCAGGAGCCGGCCAGACGGGAATGTCGCGCTGACCTTGTCAGCCGCTCCGTCCTGTGTTGTTCCTGCTGTAAAACTCCTGTGAATGGATTAAAAAGAAGCACACAAAAAAAACCAGGGAGGGAGGGATTCAGACGAAGCAACATAAATCAAGCGGCGAATAATGATTTGGAAATTGCAAATACGGACCCGGCACATTAGGACCACAGGGAGCACAGCCGACCATTAGTGAGAGTTTGTTGGTCTCACATCATCAATTTAATTAAAAATCCATTTAAAGATGGAGGCCTGGGGAGGGCTTTTTTTACCCTCTCTCTCTCTCTCTCTCTCTCTCTCTCTCTCTCTCTCTCTCTTTCAGACTTCAAGGCTAACAAATGTGCGTTACCACACTCTAAGAAAGGAAGTGAATACAGTGATTATATCTCCTGCGCCACCTCCCAGTAGATCCCAATGCGTCCTTGCTCTCCCCCCCAGCCCCCCCCCAGCCCCCTCCAGCCCCCCCAGCCCCCCCCCCCCCCCCCCCTCCTTTACTGGGCTGCTCCCCAGAAGCCACCTGAGGAAGGCTGGGAGCCAGCGACGACGGTCACGGACGGCGAGGTGCAGCCTCGCTGGTGTTTTAATCACGCAGTGGCCTCCATCAATCACGCCCCTTGTGGCTGACAGTTAAATCCCTCCCCGACCTGAGCCCCCAGTCCCCCCCCCCTCCCCCCCCCCACCCCATCTCCCCCCCCCCCCCCCCCCCCTCCCCCACCCCCGGCCTTCACAGTCCAGGGGCTGAGCTACGGTCCCAGCTCTCCCAGTCCTGCTCCAGTCCCCTGCAGGAGGCTGCACAGTCACACGGGAGGCAGAAGATCACGCTGCATGCAGGGAGAAATAAGGACAGGGACAGAGGGGGGAGGGGTGTGTGTGTGTGTGTGTGTGTGTGTGTGTGTGTGTGTGTGTGTGTGTGTGTGTGTGTGTGTGTGTGTGTGTGTGTGTGTGTGTGTGTGTGTGTTTCGTTTTCGACAGTAGGGAAGGCTTTGCTGGAAGAGATAATTAGAACTAAGGAGTGACACGCTCTTCCATCAGCTCCTCTATCAGCCAGATAAGAACTTCATTTGTTGTGTTTGTTTGTTTGGTTTATTTTGTTGTGACTTTTTTTTTCCAGATTAATAATTTGAGTTGAATAAAATGCATCTTCTCTCTGCTTCTCTCCTACCAGGTAATGGGACTGGAATAAATTAAAAAAGAAAAAAAAGAAAATGAAATTGAATGTATTGAATATAGGTATTGATATTTAAAGCACGTTCTGTGGGATTTATTCTGTTTGTGTTTTTAAAATTCTTTATTAGTAGTTTTTCATCATCAAAAGGAAAAAAAGACGCAAAAAATGATAAGATTAATACTCTACAATACTACTGACAATAAAACAATAAATATCTATACAGTTTACCTATATAATCCCTCTCTACATTCACACATGTATAATGAATAATGAATAAGATAACTGTCAGTCTAATGAGTGTCATTTGAAATCTTACCTGCTCATTTGTCTGTTCTCAACAAACTGAACTGAACTGGATCTGTTGGTATGTGTGACTCCAGCCTGGATGTTGCTTGGCACTGTACTGTATCATATCATATCATATCATATCATATCATATCATATCATATCATATCATAGCATTTACAAAAAGTCCTTTTAAAGTCATAAAAGAAGAGAAAATCCACATTTTCCAGAAAACATCTGGACTTCATACAGCTCAAATCTGTTTGTTTACAGTCCCTATGCTAAGCTACGTTAGCCGTCCACTTGTTGGGACTCTTTCTATCGATTTGTGGCCATTGTTCTCTCCAAATGCTGAACAACTCCTGTCATTAACTTAACACCTCGCTGGTTCTTATCATCATCCCATTTCATCTGCCTTTCTTTCGTTCTTTGTTTGTTGTTTGGTTTGTGCTATGAATTCATTGTCCTGACGCAGCGTGCGGCGGGTCGATAGCATCGCCTCAGACGAGGAAATCAAAAAAAGAGTCAGTCGCCGAGCTGCTTGAACTAATCAAATGGAAGCGGAGGCGAACGGGAAACTTTGGCGGCGGGTCCCGTGGGGCCCGGCTCTTGACATAATCTAAATGGCATCGCTAATTACACTCCAGGTAGAGCAGCCGCAGAGCTCCTCCCCTCTCCCAGGCTAATCTGGGGAGCAGCGCTGATGAACAACCTGATCCACACACACAGCATCCAACACAATGTGAACATCTCTCTGCTCGACGGAAAACAACACACACACACACACACACACACACACACACACACACACACACACACACACACACACACACGCACACACACACACACATGCACACACACACACACACACACACACACAAAGGGAGGAGGAAAAAAACGCAATCATCCAACACCACTGTGATGATAATAACGTTCACTGAGCAAAATGCAATTTTTCAGCTGACTGCCCTTGTTTCGGAAATTTTCTGCAATGATTATTATTTGTGCAATTATCTAAATAATAAAAGATCCATTTTCCAAAAAAAAAGGAGAAAAAAGGAAAGAAGGAACCATTTCCCACCTTGTCCTGTAATCATGGGTCTGTGCATCCACACGGCGCCTCCTGAGAACCCGGAGCACGTCTCGTCCACAGTTTTTTGCCCATCAGTGCACTTTTCCCCCAGGCTCCGGGACAGAGGTTAACAAGACCTTAATTGGCATTTTCTTCAAAGCTCACAAAACTTTAAACTGGAGGGTGGCAGCGGGAAATGTCACATTACCATGTTGTCCAGCCGTTTCATCTAAGAGGCCCCTCGTTGGCCGGCCTCCGTCTTCTAATGGAGCAGATGAGAGCGCTAACGGCCTCCGCCTCCTGCTCCGCTCCTCATTACATCCTCTCCATACAAAGACAGATGTGGAGCTGCCCCCACCTCCCCCGCCTCCTCCACCCTCTCACAACCCCTCCGACAAGGACCAGGCAACATGGCTGCAAGTGTGTTCACAGCCGCCACGATACTTTAAACAACTCTTGCTTTTAGTATCTTCTTCCTCAGATTTAGTGTTTTTATCTCGGTTAAGACATCCACTGTTTTGCAGTGTGTGAATCTCCCCAGTTGGATGACTGATGAAGGAATATTTGACCCAGTCTGGTAGACAAAGTGACGATGAGAACGCAGTGACATATTGGATGTGGTACAGGTAAAAGGAAACAGAGACTGTGAGTGATGGATGAACGTTTAAAGATGTAGAAACAGCTACGAGAGAAACGAAGCCGCTGGGCGATCAATAATGTGATCGACACTAATGACTGGACACACACACACACACACACACACATCTAACACACACACACATCTAACACGCACACACATGTAACACACATTTGAAGTGTGCAGTCTTGGATGAGGGACACATGAAGCACGATAAGATGCTGAGAGTTAGAAAAGAGAAAGTGGCTTTAAAACAGTTAAAAACTCATTGTTTCTGGTATTTCCCAGTGAACTTGTGAAGTCAAGTCAAAGACAACACACTCTTGACATTATTGTGTATTTCTTAAATGTTATGAAAATACAATATACAGAGCAACAATACAATGCTTTGGAGACTGTTCAGTATATACATAACAGGTGTTCTGCCGTGTTAAGGAGGATGACAATGGAACCGGAAAGTTGTGCCTTTTTTTTTTCTTCTCTTCTCTTCCCAACAACATGCAGAGAGTTCTCATTGGCTTGCGTTGGCTCGTCCACAACTCTTCCACAGAGTCAGGATTTGGCCGTAGGAAAAGATTCATCTCCAAAATGTTACAAAAAACTTCCAAAACCAATTAATGTGCACACACATTCAGAACATCTACCTACGGTTGCTTTAAAATCTACGTACACGCCGTCCGAGGAGGATCGCAGGTCCCGGGCTCGACACTCGACTCTACCTGAACCCTGTTGTAGTAAAACCATGATAGAAAGGTGTCGTCTGGTAAACAAAGGAAAGAAGTGAAAGCACCGCCCGCTGCTTCGCCTCGTCCTCAGGAATCCTGCAGATTTCGTTCACCCTGTGGCAGTTTGGGGGTGGATCCGGCAGGGAGCTTCGCAGTCCTGGTCTGCGTCCGTTCCTCTGAAAGGCATACGGGTGAGTGAGTGGTCTCCGGGACGTTACGCCACCTCCTTCAAGGCGCAGTCGCTCAACCTCTCCATGTAGTTGCGCAGCTCCGGGGAGTCTCCCAGCTCCACGTCCTGGCACACCCACTTGATGTCGGGGCTGCCGGTCAGCGTGCTGACGGTGGGGAAGCCGCTGTCGGCCGGGATGCTGGTGAACGTGCTGAACTTGACTCTCTTCCTCTTGGTGGTGGGCGAGTCGCCCTTGGCGTCCTTGGGCTCGGCGGCGCGGTGCACCTGGCCCTGCACGTTCTTCTGGGCGGCGCCGTTGAGCAGGTGGCTGCCCTCCTCCAGCCCGCTGCCCGAGTCCATCATGGACGTCTGCTCCTCCTGCTGGGGCGACAGGCTGATCTGGCTCTCCAGGAGCTCCGCCTCGTTGCCCAGCCACACCCAGTCGTGGGCGTGGTTCATGCTCTCCTGGCCCTCGATGGACAGCTCCTGGGATGAGAGAGGGTGACTGGTCAGGAGACAAGATGGACCTGACTGAGCCAGACATGCCAAACATCCATCCATCCATCCATCCATCCATCCATCCATCCATCCATCCATCCATCCATCCATCCATCCATCCATCCATCCATTCATCCATCCATCCATCCATCCATCCATCCAGCCATCCATCCAGCCATCCATGGGCATAGCCGTACCAACCTGGTTGCCCACACAAAACACTGCTGTAATGGTCAGATTCTCAGGTTTACAATGGTGCCTAAACACACCTTGTGGTTTCTCTCATTTCTCAGAGACACACATTGCACTGCTTATACACTCACACACACACACACACACGCACAGTTTCTCTTTTTTCCTTGCTAAATGGAAAAAAAAGCACTTGTGCATTTTAATAAAGCATTCCATCCCTACTATCTTCACATCTATATACAGCACATTAGTCACAGAAGATATTTATTCATGTATGCATGTATTTATACCTTGTGGCGGTATTTGAGGGTGTAGGAGATGCAGTTGATGAGGAAGACGAGGATGGCGAGGCAGAAGACGCCCAGCAGGGCGTACATGCCGATCTCCAGGTCTGTGAGGCCCCGGGCCTGCGTCTGCACCAGCTCGTCCTCCACGTTGTGTCCTCTCGGCAGGTCCACCTGGGCCGGGAAGTCGGCGAAGTCCACGGGAAGGTTCTGGCTCCCCTCGTCCGAGAGCTTGTCCCCGCCCGGCCGCCTCACGATGGCGCTCCTGGTGGTGGTGGCTCGGCGCAGCACGCCGTCCTCCATGTCAGAGATGGAGCTGCCGTAGTAGTGGCTGTCCAGCCCGGTGCGGTCCTGGGAGGGAGGGGGGCGCCCGCCCCGGCCCTCCGGCTCCTCTCCGTCCGGCCCGTAGTCCAGGGCGCCTCCGTGGAAGCCGTCGCCGTGGCCGAACTTGACCCGCACGTTGCAGTTCCCCGCCGCCAGCACGCTGCGGCGCTTGAACTTCTGGCAGGGCTCGCACACCGTCATCTCCACGCGCACCAGCAGCCCCTGGCCCTCCGCCTCCGTCACCACCAGGGGCCACTTCCAGGACGGGCTCTGCTGCACCCTCACCACCTCCTCGTCCAGGGAGGTCGCCGTCAGCACGAAGAAGTCCGGGTTGTACAGGTCCAGAGGAGCCACGGAGCCGTCGCTGAACTGCAGCCAGGCGCTGATCAGGGCCTCCTGCACACACACACACACACACACACACACACGCACGGTTTTCAGGTTTTTCATCATTCTATTGAATCATGAATCACTGAATCATGTCTCGTCACACTTTGGTGATGCAGTTGCGAATCGTATCGTATTATGTTCGTATCTTAAATGCATCAGATTGCATCAGTGCTCGCTCAGGACACAGGCTCACGTTACTGTAAAGGTTCTCCAAACTCATGATGGTAATGTGTTAGCTACAGGTGGGTCGTCAAACTGGAAATGTATGACAAATACATGATAGAAATTTCAGGACTGGATGCAACAGATCCGCCAAGCCGTCCACTCTTATGTCGACTCATCCCTGAGAATCAGCCTCCACGACGAGGCTCTGACTGGCTGACAGCGAGGAGACACAGGATGCTGCGAGGAACGTGGACAATGAGGTGAAATTATGAAGAAGAGACGTCTCGTCTCTCGTTCCATAGCAACTAGGAGAGATTAAACTGTTTGCACATTGTTCGTCTTTGCTGGAGCTGAGTTGTTCAGATCCTCTGAATTGGCTTTGTTTGCTGGGTCTGTGTGCACAAACAAAGGCTGCGACTGGGGTTTTTCATTACAGTCAGCGCACTAAGAACATGGATAGAAAGGGACAACAGCACCGAACAAATAGAGGTAATAAAGACGGCCAAAGCTGTAATGTGCACAGCTTTAAAGGGGCTTTTACTCTCGGGAGAGTAAATTGGTTAAAAACGAGAAATCTGCCGCTCTTCTTGTCGTTGCGCCACAGAGACTGTAGAAAACACACAGAGTTGAGGAAGTGGCGTGGACGCTGTGAAAGTAGTGCAGCGAGTCACGTGGCCGTGCTTACTCAGCGGCTCTTCTCTGCGAGCTGAGGGCGATACAGATTAAAAGATAGGCGGAAAAGATCAAACACTAACATTAAACATTGTTCGCCTGAATGAGGATTTGCCATAAATAGGCATCTTAAGGCCTTCTCCTGCTGCGTTTTCACTATTTTTCTGGCCTTTTAATGCTGCATGAGGACAAATCCCCAAAGGCGGCCGAGCGAGCGGATCCCCACCGTGGTCCGCCAGTGCTCCCTAATTACTGCCTCTGCAGGACTCGCCTGCTTATCTCCACACGTATGTGGAGATGGGGGGGGGGGCAGATGAACGCCGTCTCCGGCTCTTCCCCATGTGGAGGATGGAGAGGGCGAGGAGGACCGGAGAGACGAGGCGTCCTGAAGGGGGGATCAAAGAGGGCGACGACAGGAGGATGTGACTCAGCCCGTACACTCCAAAAAAATAAATCCTCAGGACGACTTCAAAACGTGATGTCAAGTGGTTCCATGCTGCTGCGTTAAGTGACGCCTACGATCCTGGATGTCTGCACCTGTAACACTCAGTGCAGCAATGCCAACATATTCTGTACATGCTACAATACGTGTACGTATCAGTACTCTGAGTTCTTCCTTATCATTTGTTCTGCACTTTCTATAGATCCTCACTTAGTGTATGTTGAGTAACTGGGACCCCCACAGGGATAAACCATCGACTCAGTGGCATCAAATATGTTTATGTTACATAATCTCCTGAATTCTTAAAGATGGAATATGTAGAATGAGCTGAATACCACCATCTAGCGTCCAGTGGTTGCCAGGTTTGATCGGTAATCTCAGGGTCAACGACTATCGTACTGGACAGGTTCTGCAGAGGGGTTGGAGGTCGACAGGTGGCGTTAGCGAGGTTAGCGAGCATGCTAGCTTACTGATCCAGGAGAAAAGTGGCTGTGCCAGCCTAGAGATAGCAGCCGCTATTGGCTGGTACAATGTAAACAACGGCTCCTCCAACCTATCAGAATTACTTAAGTATCTATTCAGACTAAATACAAATTTCCAATTTTTTTTCTCTTTTTTTGGAGTGTAAGTGTTGTTTTGCAGCAGAGGCTGCGGCGGCGTCTGCTGGTGCATGTTGTGCAGATTAAGCTGCGGTTTCTATTAGCTGCCCAAGGAAACGCGTTCTGTCACACTCGGCGGCTAAGAGGGTTAGGGATGGCGTGGAACAAACAAATGGAGACACGTGTACACGAGTGCATGCACACTCACGGCCGCCTTTGATTGTAGACTCGCTCATTCAAGGACGGTGATAGTGTGAAATGGAATCTGGAAGCGAGTCTTTTGTTTTGGAACGCAGAGTAATCAAGGCAGCAGAAAGCACATTTCTGGCTCCAGCGCGTAAACAGAATTTTTGTGTCTCATCAAAAGGCCAATGAAGAATAATTTAATGTGCGGGGAGATAATAATTATTGTTGTGAAGCAAATTAACATCGTTCTCTGCCTCAATCAGACCTGGCTAAACAGTGCGGGGAAGTAATTACTGCTCTTTGTTTGCTTAATCTGTTAGATTATTACCCCCGTCGCTTTCCTACAGGAGGCTTTGACTGTGATGTTCGAGTTATTTAAAACAAGATGTTTTCTTATTTAAAACACAACTTCAGGTCTCCACACCACAATTATTGTCTATCGTGCTACTGCCATCTGCACTCATGCTTCACGTCTGCACGTCTGCACTCCTGAGCTGCTCCTCCAGACGTGTCCATCTAGAAGCTGATCTCAAAGTGTGATGGAAACACTTTGTTCACATCTCCAGGTCACGTGACCTGACGTAGGGGTCACATGACCAGTTCCCTTCAGACCAGATGGACAGAGGAGGAGACTCAACTGTTTCTACATCTGATTCAAAGATCTAAGAAAACTATGTTCTGGACGTCCATCTTCCTCAGAGTGGAGGACCAGGACCACATGGTACCAGGGTTATTATGGGATGGAGCAGCACCACATGGTACCAGGGTTATTATGGGATGGAGCAGGACCACATGGTACCAGGGTTATTATGGGATGGAGCAGGACCACATGGTACCAGGGTTATTATGGGATGGAGCAGGACCACATGGTACCAGGGTTATTATGGGATGGACCAGGACCACATGGTACCAGGGTTATCATGGGATGGAGCAGGACCACGTGTAGGCACACCGGACGTTGGACATCCAGAGAGGATGTAACTGAGCCACAACCAGACCCAGAGCTCTGTGTGTGTGTGTGTGTGGGTGAGAGAGACAGCGTGGAGCTCTGGCCGACCTGCTTGGGGCTCTGCAGCACCTCCTGGGTGGTGGTGGTGGCCAGGATGGCTCGGTTGCTGCCCGGGCTGAGCTGCAGGCTCATGGACAGGCCGGAAACCAGCTGCACGCCCAGCTCCGTGATGGTCACCTTGTCGTCCACCACCGTGATGGTCTTCTCCGCCAGGATGGAGTCAGACAGAGGAGACAGCACCTGGGAAGAGGAGAGAGAGCATGTCACGCTTAGAGGTTAAGGAAATGTTTCTCCTGGTGCTTAATACAACATTAAAGTACGGGATGAGAATTTTGTCTCTTTTGGAAAGAAGGTGCGAATGGCTAGGACTCAATATTGCTTGAATAATAAAAAACAAAACTGTAAAAAAGCTTTTAATGGAGCTCTGTATCATGTTCACAACTTTGTGACACCTTTGCACTTTCTCCAACCTGGTAGCGGACTGTCGAAAGACTGCTGCGCATATGTCAAAGAACAAGAAAAGAGCGTTGAGACTCGAACGCAGCCTTTTATTTTAAAACCTCTCCGTGCAGCAGACAGACGGGTCTTTCAGAGCTGAGTCTATAACAAGGCGCTCTCAGAGCCGTGCCCACACAGCCCAGCCAGCCTGGTGAGAAGCTTCAAGGCTGGAGGAGATCTCACTCTGCTCTAACCTACAGCCTCCTCCACACACACCGCTTCCTCCTAATTCTATGCCATTAGTTCCCACACCGCACACGCCATCCTGGATCCATGTCAGCCGTCACACATCACACCCACTGAGAAAACAGGAAAATACTGTAAAATACTGCTATTACACTGCAGAGGAGAGCAGCTACTGAGGGCTGCTTGAGCTGTTTACTGTCACATACAGTGGGTTTATTTCTCTAGTTGACTTCACAGGCCAAGATCAGGTCTGTGAATGCTTTCACTTTGTCCTCACCTCAACTTAGAAACCAGAAAATACAATATTCTATGAGTCAATTAATAGTTCAGTAATGGATTAATAGTTGCAGCTCCAACTGCACCTGTGTGTTACACTGTACCTGTGTGTGTGTGTGTGTGTGTGTGTGTGTGTGTGTGAACATACAGTTGTCACAGTCGTGACAAACGTCTCAGTTTCATCAGATTTCAGTTTGACTCTTCAGAGAGGCAGAATCCTCTCGTGTGGCGTTTTGATGTATTTGTCTCTTATTTCTTTGTTTTTTTTTCCAAAAACAAACACAAATTCCTTGCTAAGGCTCCTGGGCGTTTCAGTGTTTCCTCTTCATATAGTTAGCTCCTCACTTTGGTCTCGGCCTCCGACTGAAGACCTTGAATTTCCTCTACACACCTGCCCTCCCTGCAGCCAATCAAATCAGTCATCCATCATCATATCTCTATATCATAGATAGATAGATAGATAGATAGATAGATAGATAGATAGATAGATAGATTGATAGATAGATAGATACTGCTAGCAGAGATTTGACTTTTTCGACCCAACAAAACATTATGCAATCCCATGTTTGACTCTTCTGAAACAGTTCTTTTCAATTCAAATCTATATAGATATCACGTCCTGGTATTCCTGCCTTCATCTCTTCTCTGTGGAGATCAGACGCCAGCTCTGCTTGGCTGCTGTCCAGCCCGCTCCCCCTCCAGCTGGGAACCAGTTCCCTCTGGTTAATCCCAGAGAATCCAGAGGAGCGCTGAGCTGAACTTTCCCCCCTCGGAGCCGGAGCAGGAAAGGCGAGGGACGGCCTTCGCTGCTCGGCGTGTTTGTTCCAGGTTGTTTGTTTGTTTTCCAGATGTTTCTGTGAAGGTGAAGCTGCGTCTGAGACCCTGAGCTCCCACTCACACACATCATCAGGAGGCTGATGGACCTGTGTGTGTGTGTGTGTGTGTGTGTGTGTGTCAGGACACAGGTAAAGCAGCAGGATCTGTTGTTGTCTCTCTCCATGAGCTACTGTAGATTCCTCTCCTGGGAGTGTGTGTTGACAGAATAAATCACAGACGGGCCGAGTCAGAGTTAGAATCCATTTGGAGGTGTTCTCAAGCGTTTCTCTGAGAGATGAACAGGAATAATAGAGCTAAGTGATACTACGTGTGGCTGAGACAGATTGTTGCCAGCATCGTTGGCAGCCGCTCTGAGCTGCGTTTTTTGTTTCTTTTTTAAATTGTGACTCATCAGAGTTTGTGAGAAATCTGCACACATAACTTTTTTTTTCCAGGATTGGAAGCAGGAAGCAGTAATTTTCCTGCAGAAATGTGAATAAATGCTTGTTTTGGCAGATGGCAACAGGACTGAATGTTACGAGCTGCTTCAGAGCGAAACACACACAGTCACTATGCAAAACCGTTGAGGACTTCACCCTCGTTATACTCTCAGAACTCACTCAGAATTTCTCTCAATTCTAATGAATTGAATTCCAATTCATCAGCCTGAGGGGGCGGAGCCAATTCAGCTCACATTACACTTCATTCAAATGAATTGAACTGATATTCCATATCAGGAATTGTGCTCCAGGAGCACACAGACGGTCGATGGGGATTCAGATTCCGACCTCAGCGTGTGAGTTTGGGGCTCTGAGCTACCTGGATGGTGGTCATGCCCATGTCCAGCCCCACCAGGATCCTGCGGTCCACCAGCCGAGCCACCTGGGCGTCCTCCACCTTCAGGAAGTCCCACACCAGCTCCGTGATGTCCACCTGCCAGTCGGAGCCCAGCATGAAGCTGGTCTGCCCCCCCCGGGGGTCGGACGGCTCGGCCACGAAGTGTGTGAGGACGCGGACCATGGCGTGCTGGTACTGCAGAGTGCAGCTCCGCCCCCGCCGCTCGTCCTCGTCCTCGTCCTCGCTGTCCCTCGTCGACCTGAGACAGAGACACAAAAGCTCGGGGTTCAACTTCTTTAAAGGAGATTTAGCTATTCAAAGCCTTTTACAACCCCAATATTATGGTAAAACAACAAAACCTCAGAGTCTGGTACCTGGATGGAGCTGGGTAAACGATGGTGGCTTTAAGTGTAGTTTGTCTCAGACTCTGTCTCTGTCTTTTCTCAATTAGCTGCTCTTCAATACATCGGCTTTAAAGCATGGCAGTGCTGCTCAGTCCACTGCTCTCAGACTCCTCAAACACTGATGCTCCTCAGAGGATGGATCGTGAACTTTTGCTGCCACCTAGAGATTAGGACGTCTGGGTCTGGGTCACACTGATAAAGCATGTGTATGTGTGTATGTGTGTGTGTGATTCAGCCCTAAAGCTGCTCTATGTGAACGCTGGAGTTACTCCTTGGAGCCTGGAGACACTCAGCATGCAGTAAAACATGCATTTTCTAACAAACAAACCCAGAGATGAGCAGCGGCTGTGCAGCTGGAGGTGGCGTGTGCACAGCGTCCGACCCGGGGTCTGTCTCCGCCTCGAGGCGTGTCTTTGTCGGACTCTGTTTACCCAACAAGTCTCAGGTAATGAGCGCGTGCTGCTGATTGGACCCGGCAGAGAGGATGACTCCAGATGAACAGCAATCATCCCTCTTTCTCTGTTCGCTCCGTCTGCGTTCTGCATGTACAGACACCTCCTCTCTGCTTTACTTAATAGCCGCCCTGATTGCTCTGTTGCTAGGAAATCTAATTTTATTACTTCAGGCAACAAATCAGCCGGCGGAGACTCGAGCTCTTTCTCGCCAGGAAAATTGCCGCGAGTGTGACAAACTACGCTTAAATGGTTACAACGCAGCTGCAATATCATTACATTTTGGCCCCTAATTGTTTTTGTTTTTTTATGATTATTATTGCGGTGCGTCAACAAACAAGTTTATGAAGGCGGCGGATGGATGGCGTTGTGCTGGGAGCCGAGAGAGCCTCGCAGAGAGAGACTCAGTGGGAGGCCGAGAGGAAAGTGCAGCGTCAACAAGGCTGCTAATCATCCACAGAGGAGCAGACTTAACACCTGCCTCTCCATCTAATCACTGACATTTGTTCCTCTCACACACACACAGTAGGAGAGACATGCCAGGAAAGGTTGCGGCCACAATAAAGGGGAGAAGAAAAGAGAATTAATCTCTTAAACTGTTTTGCTTGTGATTATCCGCTCTGCTTGTCTCCCTGCGTTTCAGCCGCCCCGAGGGATGCGACCGCATGCGGAGCCGTGGCAGTAAAGACGCTGGCTGCACGCTCCTCTGGAGGACGACGCTCCCGAGAGCAGGACGCACATTTGGTTCTGGGCTTTATGACCGAACAACTGATTCTACCCGCCAGGAGAAGAAAATAAAAGGTTCGGTGGCAACAAGAGGAAGTGGTGATGTCCTGCTCTGGGTGATGATGGAGATCACATTCCTCAGAAGCTAACAGGAGATGAAGACAATGAGAAGTGAAAATATGATGCAAAAACAGGGGGTCTGAACCCAGATAAGAACACTAAATGTGTGGAAATAAGTAATCAAAACAAGTGGAATGATCTTGTGAAAAGACAGATCCGTTGATTGCTTGAATTGTTCAATCAGAGCGATGTCTTTGAGTGGGGCTGCATGTTTTCTCTGTGTCTGAGTGGCTTTCCTCAGGACTCGATCGATCTGAGACGCCAAATGGTCCCTAGGTGTGAGTGTGACGGTGAATGGTGTCTGAGTGAGTGTGTGTGTGTGTGTGTGTGTGTGTGTGTGTGTGTGTGTGTGTGTGTGTGTGTGTGTGTGTGTGTGTGTGATCCTGAAATGATGATTTCATTCGGACCAGAAACACAAAGAGCAATGATACGGAGTCAGGGACAGAAGGCAGGAAGGTGTCAAGGATGGGGAGGAGGAGGAGGTAGGATGAGACAAGACGAGGCAAGATGTGAGAATTTGAGAAGATAAGATAAGATAAGATGAGATAAGATGAGATACGATAAGATGAGAAGAGGCAGAGCAGAGGACACATAAAGGGGTGAGGAGTCTTCCAAAGGTGTGAACAGGTTCGTGACGATAAGAGGATAAATAACAACCTCTGAAAGAATCAGATGAGAACCTTCCTCACCCTGAAGTACAGTGACGAGTCTGGAAGTGAGACTCCTTCAAAGTCTTCCTCCACATCTGCAGACATCTGGAGTAGGACATACTCTTCCCTCCATATGTCTCCATCTGAGCCCCAGGATGACTTTTAAAAAGTTCTTTGCTAACGTCAACATCGTCTTTCCAATGTGTGACGACACACCTTTGTGTGTTGCACACCACCTCACACTTCAGACTGGAAACAGTCGGACTCGCCAGGCAATAACCCAGAGGGTGGAGACATCAGTTTGTGCAGATGTGCGTGCATATTCAGTCATTTACCAGATGCTTTTATCTCAGTTACATCTCAAAACAGACCTCAGTGCTCCAATAAAACCCTCTGCAGCCAGGACGAGCTGGGCAGGGTCAGTGAAGGGACAAGGAGAGAGGGGCAGAGAATAGCAACACCTTTAGAAAAAAATCATCATATTTTGAGCTCTAAATACGCAAGTATGTTACATTCTGCTAAACTCCAACAGTCTAAGTTAGTTTTAATGAAAAGCCTTGGAAGGGAAAGTATTCTGAGGTGTTCCCAGAAGTTGGAGACGATGGTTTGATTGACAGGTTGGAGATCGACATCATCTCCCCAGAGACGAGACGACCACACGTAACTTCTGCAGATAACGTGTGACCCTCGTAATCTGAACCTAATCTCATCTGCGCTCAGCATCACGCCGACAGAGCGCTCTGAATCAGCTCGCTAAAGCTCGGATTACAAACCCCCAGGGAGCAGAGTTCACGCCGAGCTTTATCCCTCAGAACGACTCCAGAGAGAGAGCGAACGAGCCGGCCGGGACCGCCACATTAACACCGATCCCTCTATCGATTCAGCCGCGCTACGGCTCCAACACGCACTCGACGGCCCTTAAAACCAGAGAACCGCGAACACGCATGTCGTTAAACCCTGAATACCAACGAGTGCGTGATATGAGGCTTCTGGCGTTTGGAGAGTTTCGGACTGTTTTAGAAACAGGTAGAACAGCGGCTCAGCCTCGTCACGACACACAGGCTCTGCATATTCATGAAGGACAGATAACTCCTCCACTTACGGCTTTTATGTAATTTTCCACACAGATGGAAAAGACCCTGTTGGAATATATATATATATTTTTCAGGTTTGGTGAAATGCGCAGAGAGAGCCTCCTCCCCGGGGCAGCGGTTAATTAAAGGCCGAACAAAACCACTTCCTGTGACTGGATCCACTTCCTCTCCTTCACTGTTCATCATCACACTCCAACCAGGTGAACGTGTGATCAGACACAGAAGACAAAATAACACTGTTAGAACTTTAAATGAGACAGAGAATGAATGAATGAGGGTTTTGTCTTTGTTCTGGTGTTAACATAGAAGCTATGAAACATTGGTTTCATCAGAAATCAGCATCTGGGTCTATGTTAAAGCCCTGTTATAATCCTGTTTCTAGCTGTGGGAATACGAGCTCTGTTTTCTTTATCTTTTGTGGACGCCCTTTCACACCGATCTGGCAACCGCATATAGGCTTCACTCTGATTGGCTGCCACTCACATGAAAGATCACGTGATTTTACATGACTGTCTGACTCTAGAAGCTTCTATTTGACAGTGTGTGACTGTATGTTCCCTCCTCCTCAGCTTCCTAAACTAACCTCAAAATGTTGTCCTGAACTTTATTCAGCTCAGTTTCTGCACAGACCTGGTGCCCTTTCATGCTTCTCTGGCAACCAAACATAGATTTTACTCTGAATGGCTGTCTCACCTGCTTCTCACATGAATGATCATCACTTTCTGTGACTCTGCTTGACTTTACATAACTATAAGTAACACTGACTCTGGTTGGACACTTTGACTGGTAACATCCCGTCTCTGTTCTGATTCTCCTCCTGTTTCACCTCATTTCAATATCTGAAATTTATCCTAGAACGAGCTGTGCGTGTTTGGGCAGGGATAACCTCATTTTTTAACAAAGCCTCTGCAAAAGTGTTTCTTCATTCCCGGCCTCTGTTAATTTGTTATTCGGCTCTCAGGGCTTTGACTGATGTGAGAGGAGCAGCGTGGCTGACTGAATCCTTCCTCTCAACAGTACATTTAAACAGACATTTATCTGCGCAGGTATTAAAGCCGCTGTATTGCATTGTGGAGCAAAACAGGCTGATAGTGACGCCTCGCCCATAAATCTGATGTGCCAGTGCTTATGCAGCCATCTCCAAATCTAATCTAAGGTTAATCTAATAAACAAATCACGCTCGGTGCCGAGAACATCCTGCTTCACAAAGCAATTCCTCTTTCCGCTTCGTTCGCTCTCAAGCCCGGTTCTGACTTCAGACGAGTGGCTGCATAATAATGCTTGTGTGTGTGTGTGTGTGTGTGTGTCACGCTTGTTTTTGTTGCGTATTTGTTTTGGCATTTCGCTGCATTTCATTTTCTGCTACAATAACATGACGGAGGTCATTTGGACACAAATAGGTAGAGCTGCTTCTGTATGTACAGGCAGCTCAGGATGACAGCTTCACGGTCTTTTTACTGTTTGTGGATTCGAGCGGTTCCTCTGTGTGTGTGTGTGTGTGTGTGTGTGATAGCAGCATGGGGTAGATTTTCTAAACATGTGTAGAAAACAGGAAGCGCATGGCTGGCGTGTTGAGTGACGTGTTGGAGGAGTGGTTGGGGCGTGAGAGCGAGGCGTGCGCCTCTGCTTCCTGTCGGCTGCAGATTATCTTGTCGCTGCGTTGACGCGGCTTAAAGAGGGACGAGGTGAGACACTCAGGACGTGTCCATGACGTGTCAGTCCCCACACGCTCCTGCAGGTCTGCCACATACTGTACCGCACACACCTGACTGCAAGCACGGCCTGCCGCACCATCCTAAGAACCCAGAAACAAACAGCCCGATGCCTCTAGGGGAGCTGACACTCATCTTAAGAGCACTAATTGTTTACTCTGCAAAACTTTAGCAGTGTTGGTCTGTGGAGCTGTTTGCACACTGAGGTCGTATGCATGTTGCTTTTAGTGACCAACCTATTCATGTTCCTCTGTCTCTATGTATAGTTTCTGCTCCGTCCTTGTCTACCTGGTGGTAACCATCCAAAATGGCCGCACGCAGTGGGCGTGTCAGTCACATGAACACTGGTGGTCAAGAATGTGGATGGTGCCCTCTTGTGGTCAGAGAAGACATAGCATTTTTTTTGTAACAAGTCGCTTCGAAATATTCACATTTCCAGGCAAACTACTGAAAAAAGCATGACTTAGAGTCTGGGAAATGCTGTGTCTGTCTCAGTCTGTGTTTACCTCTAAACAGGAGTGACTAAACCTCTACAAGTGCATCTAGGCCAGAAACTCATTTCACCATTTGCCCCAATCTGTAGGTTGGTGTAATCGTCAGACTAGACTGGAACGCACCTCATGTGACAGCGTCATCATTTCTTCATTAATTAAACTGGTTAATTGGTTAACGATGAGGACATGTCCCCAGCCTGTCCAGGGTAAGTAGAGCAGCCGATGTCAGTGTTTGACGCTCCTCCTCAGGTCATTACTGCAGCGGCCGCTCCATCAGCTGACGGGCTGATGGAGCCCACCTGGGGGGAGGAGGGGGAGGAGGGGGGGTGTGGGGGGGGGGGTTGACCTTCAGAAGCCTCTCATCATGATCTGCTCTCCCGAGGTGCTACCTTCACGCCCGGCATGTGTGTGATGATCTGCTCCGCTCTGCTCAGCCATTTTGTCATCACTCACTCACACTCGCTATGTGACGTGAGGCGCTGACGACTGGGACCACAGGACGCAGGACGCAGTTCGTTGCCCTTTTACCCCGGAGACGAGCAGCTGCTGGACGTGATGAGAACAGGAACGTTTCAAACCTGGATCTGATCGACGATCGACCAAGCGAAACTTTGTGAAACGTCACTCGCTCCCTCACACTGCAATGCAACGCTGTTAATGAGGTGAATGTGTGATTTCATGTATTCAGTCCATTATCTCTCACATATCTGCACTCACTGCCCTCACTAATGGTCCAAGAGGAGAAGAGGAACATGCTTAATGATGTATAAGTTGCTGCAGCAGAGCAACAGTTCCAGGGAAATTTCAGCAAAGTTTCAGACCCGGCCTCCGCTCAGATCGGGAGGTGGAATCTGAGCGGAATCGTTTCCGTTTCAGAAGATGATAAATAAGGAATTCAGTTGGAACGACAGGAAGAGAAATGAAGTTCAAAGTATCAGCTCTAATAGATTTCATTTCAACACCACACAAACTTGTTTTTTGTATCACTCACATGGGATTGAGTTGGTAATATCATTAATATTATATTAATGTTATATTATATCAACAATATTGCATGTATTAAATTATATAAGATATGAAATGTTTCCTTTGCTTTTATTAGAAATACGTTTTTACGTTTTTATTCTCGTTATGAGTGTCTCTTATGTCATATATAATATTTATAATTCCACATTCTAATAAGTCAATCATCATCATCATTATGTACCTATCATATTTCATTATGACTTACCTGTTATTAGAGGTTTCTTGCTGTTGTGTATTGCGAATGCTCCTGGACAGAATGAAACTCTAGACCAGGGGTTTTCAAAGTGTGGGGTAGTGAGCCTCCCCTAAGAGAACTCAAAAGCATGCCGCCCCCCCACCCCCATTATTATTACTATTATTACTGTTATTGTTGTTGCTTTGTATGTTCCACATAGGCTAAAGAGAGGTTTTAAATAATAAATGTTATACACATCTTTATTTTTGCAATCATCTTAAACATGTTTATATGTTCTTAAACA
This sequence comes from Karalla daura, assembly GCA_029224185.1. Taxonomy (NCBI): domain Eukaryota; kingdom Metazoa; phylum Chordata; class Actinopteri; order Chaetodontiformes; family Leiognathidae; genus Karalla; species Karalla daura. The sequence continues at coordinate 25,813,985 of CM055192.1, read as the reverse complement.
TATTTTTAAAACATTTCAATCATCTTTAACTGTGTATGTGCTTACATATCTTTTTTTCTAACACATTTTAACATCTGTATATTTATAACATCATTTTAAAACACATTTTAACATCTGAATGCTTTTATGCTTTTTACATATTTTTAAACACATTTTAACAGTGTTTTTTAATATCTTTTTGAATACATTCAATTTATGCAATTCCTCAAATCAAATAATAAACAGATCAACGTCAGAGTTTTAGCATCACTGCACACCATGTACAGTGCTGCTTTTCATATCGCGGCCTCAACATCATGCATAAATCATTTCCATGACGGCAATAAACCGATTGCCAATCTTGCCACCTTATTTTGCTCACCTCTGTTTTAGTGGGAACAATGAGTCTGTGTCTTTGATGCGCACAGGCGGTTGATGCGGGGCTGCATTGTGGAAAGGAATAAACGCAGATCATCCTCTACCTGCAGCCGTGACCGGTACTTGCTTTTAATCATTGTCAATGCGGAAAACCCGCACTCACACAAGTACGTGGAGGTGAAGGGGAGGAACACCTTCACAGCCTTTTTGGTGAGGAGGGGGAACTCGGTCTCCACAGACAGCCAGAAACTAAAAATCGATCCATCTTCTCTCATCAATCTCTCGCTTTCTCGCTTACAGGTGCTTACACATAGACCGCGGCAAGCGCGGCGCACTGCGCCGGGTACAGCGCAGCCGGGCGCAGCGCTGCCGCTGTGTCGCGCGGCAAAGCGGCAAGGTTGCTAAGCTACCAGTAACAACATTTAGCAGTTGGTTTGAGCGCGATCTTGTGAGAAAGTGTATTAAGTCCTGGCTATAGTGGTATTAAAGAGACGAGGAGACGAGCAGCACAGAAAAGGAGGATGTGGGTCCGCTCAGTTCTGATAGGAAGGCAGGAACCGGGGGAATATAGACTGAGTCTGGGAGCTACAGCTCCGTAAGGACCGCTCTGAGAGCTACCTCAGGCTGGTCCGGGAGCTACAGCTCCATAACGCCCGTTTTGAGGTCTACTTAGGCTAAGCAGGGAGGAGTTTAACCGCCTGCCCGGTAAACCTTGTGTCCCAGAGATCGGGAAACTTGATTAGCTGCCCCTCCATAGTTCTGGAGTCCTCTGGAACTCGTGACCCAACAACCTCTCTCCTATTGGACGCGCCGCGATGACGTCACAGCGCGCAGCGCCCGAGTTGAACATTTCTCAACTCTTGCGCACCGCTCACAGCGGCAGGTGCCGACCCTGCACGCCGCTCAGCAGCGCGCAAGGCTCTGCGCTCTTGCGCCGCGCAACCACATACACAATGAATGGGTTTGCCGCTCGCCGCCTGCGCTTGCCGCGGTCTATGTGGAAGCACCTTTACTTCTTCTCTCGCCGCGCCTCCCCTGAAGCCCTCTGGCGCCCCCCAGGGGAGGCGCGCCTCACACTTTGAAAACCACTGCTCTAGACTATCTCATCTTAAAGATGAAATGAACGATACTTCAGACTTCTCCGTGACAAACTTTTGGATCCCCCTGCTCCAGCCCCCCCCTCCCCCCCCGAGCCCTGTGAGGAGTGTGACTGTACCTCTGGCTGGCGGCCATGATGGGAACCCTCCAGCCTTTGATCTGGCTCAGCTCGGTGTCTGACACCTCGATCTGCAGCGGGAGCCGGGGGATCCACACGCTGAGCTCCAGCTGAGCGCTCAGGTACCCGTAGGTGAAGTTCACCGTCATCCGCACCCTGCCCTTCATCTCCTTCCCGTTCACAAAGACGTAGTCGCACCTGTCTGACACCTGCGTGGGAGGAGAGAGGGAGAGGAGGGGGGAGGAGGGAGGGACGGGGAGAGATTAGGAGAGTCAAAACCTCTGGCTGACAACACATTGAATTCCACGCTGTAGGCCGAGCCCTCCACTTGATTATGAGGCTTTACGCTCCTGAGCTCTGCAGTGAGGCGGCGTCCCTGTAACTGCTTTGAACAAGATGAAAGGTCCTCTATCTGCTCCCCACTCAGGAGAAGAGAGGGAGGAGGGAGAAGGGGGGAGGGAGGGAGAGAAGGAGAGAAGAAGGAGGGCAGGACATCTTTGAACCAGAGAGAGAACAGGTCTTGTTCTGCTCCACTGTTACAGCCCTGCCTCCAGCTACGAGAAGAAGAACCACCAGATGGAGAGGAGAGGAGAGGAGGAGGGAGGAGAGGAGAGGAGAGGAGAGGAGAGGAAAGGAGAGGAGAGGAGAGGAGAGGAGAGGAGAGGAGAGGAGAGGAGAGGAGAGGAGGAACCCTGAGGAACCCAGTGTTCCATAGCTTCAGTGTTAACATCAGAGAACAGGGATGAATATTCCTTTCTACCATTCAAGGTCCTGAAAAACAAAGAAACTTAGGTAGGACTGACGTCCTGTTTATTGTCCATCATCCCTCTGTTTCGTCCACTTTGTCCTGTCACTGTACCAGACATGTAAACAGCACATAGAGCAGGATCCTTCGATGTGCAGGCTACTGGCATTTCCTTCAGAAACAACGTTGATGTTGTTAACAGGCCCGTTGTGTAACAGACACGGTACATTCTCAAGAAGAAGGAGAAATGCTTTGTCTTTCCCAGGGCTGCGAGAAGAAAAGAGTGACGTGGTCCAGAAGTTCTTGCAGCTTGTTCTCTCTTTATTTCTTCTTTTCTAATGTGATCAGTGGGGACCAGAGTGAACTCTGTCTCATCTCATCCGCACTAAGACGAAAGTTTCCACATGGTGTAGATTTCAGAATTCCCTCCGGAGAAAGCACCTTCAGTCTGATTCCTGTAAGTCGGCTAAATGGCCAGTGAGGAGAAAATGGACATTTCCCAGCATGGTAAACTGGTCCAGCCATGTAGTAAGACCTTCTCGGAACCCTTCAAACCACAGTTTTAACAGATCGAAAAGGAGAGAGGAGAGGAGACGTGTCTCTCCACGGAATAACCAAACTCAGAGCTCAGAGAGATACTGCAGCAGAGGTGAAACCAGGAGCCAGCTGTGTGTGTTTGATCCTCTTCCCCCTCTTCCTCCTCTTCCTCCTCTTCACTATTCTAACATGAAGCAGTGTTTGATTAATGCCCAGCATCCTCGCTCTCTCTCCGTCTCTGTCTCTTTAAAAACCTTACGATACGGCCGGGCGAGCATCACAAACACACAGCGTGGACAAATACACAAAAAGAAGCTCTCCAGAGGCAAAAGGCAGCTCGCTCACACACACACACACACACACACACAGATGCAATTAATCAGCATGTCTGAAACAGAGATAGCCTGTTTTTCAGGCTCTTTGTCAACTCTATTGATCCCATCATGTGACTACCGGGGCTACAACCACATGGAATTAGATGGTCTTGGGAAATATCTTCTTCTTCTTCTTTATTTATTTCTTCCTTTTTGAGTTATTTCTCCGTAGCGAGATAAAAGCATAAACAGCCATTCATCATGAGGTCGCAGAGGATTTCTCTGAAAACGTTGTGACAGATTCAGCTGCTTCTGCATGTAAAGACCCAGGTACCTGAGGTAGTAGCGGGTAGGTGAGCAGGTAAACGAGAGGCAGGTGGGTTTGATTAAAAGCAGGTTTACACTCTGCACTGTGGAGCCATCGATTCCTCTCTCAGCTGGGCCAGAGCAAACACACACTTTCCATAAGATGTTCATTCATCTGCTCGCTCAGAAGACCCTCTGAATGAGGATGGAGATGCTCTCCTCTGTTTGAACAGTCACACTCAGAGCTTTGTGTGACTGAGACAGGAGCTACACCTCAGGTCTCCTGGTGGGCGTCTTCTCTCCTTCCCTCCCCTTTTGGTTTTGTTTTCCAGCTTTTGACTGACGCCTGACAGACGACTCAGCAGCAGGAGAGATTCAGGACATTCGTCCTAGTGTCGGGGGGGTGTGGGTGAGGGTGGGTGGGGGAGTCTGGGGATCCTGCTGCTCAGTTTGTTTTCTTTATCCAGACAGAAATAAGAGGCTGGAGAGCCGGGCTAACTCCAGCTGGAGGCTGGCAGATTAGTGGAGGTGGAGGGACCTGAGGAGTTAACACTGATTGGCAGCAGGTGTCATTAGCTGGGTTTCCATAATCCCTAGAGAGGCACAAAACCTAAATACAGTACAGCAATAAGGAAAAAGGATGGTGGTAGAAACACTGAAATATCGAAAGAAAACTCTCAAATAACGGTGTAATCAGCAAATATCTGCATGCCCTGATTGAGTGTGTTTTCAGACGTGCTGATTTCCATCCAAAGTTTGATGGACCCGTTTATATGTGCCGTCACATGATGGGCTCACATGATGTTCAATGTTCTACTTCTGGTTTGAGGCATTTTTGTTGATCCCACATTTTGGTTTTCTTCTCAGTGTCCTAGAGGATGATTGTGTGGTTTTTAAATGAATTTATTAGCTTTTTAATTAAAACTAACCTTAAGATTGAACTGTTTCATTAAAGTTGTTTTTCTGCTTTTTTGTGGATTTTAAAAACCGCAAAACATAACAAAACTTTTTTTTCTAAGTTTCAACAAGAAAATAAGGCTCGAAAACAGGCCAATCATCAACATGACTGAACTTCTTTTCCATAGCTCGTTTTCACAGGAAGAACCTGTGAAGTTTCTGTGTCATTCAGAACAGAAGAAACATCTTCGTCTCCACAGATGAAGATTATAAGACTGAAGCCGTGTCCAACATGTCTTCACACTGTAGTAAAGGAGTGCACAAATGCACAGCAGATGAACTTGTGTGAGCGTGACTCTGACCGACTGGTTCCAGCAGATTCTTTTGTGATGACTGGAGAACAGAGATCACAGGTTGAACAGCTGATCCCAGCTGGATGCATGAAACATCACAGCACCAGGAGTCTGTACAGACCGGTCATGATGCAGACTGAGACTTAAAGAGTGGTAGAGTTACCACAGGTCACAGAGTGTCTTTTAAAGTCACTTAAAAAACAACACGTCACGTACAAACATGCAGAGCCACGTACAGTCAGATGAAGGCGACCTGCTCCTGCTGGTATCTGAGGCCTCTTAAGCTGCAACTTCCTCAAAGCTGGCAACAAATCTAATCAATTCCTCTTTCCTTTTTTCTTCTTCCTCTCTAATGACCTCAACAGAAGCGAGCGGAGGTTTCCCTGTCTGCGGGGGACAGTGTGGGATCCATTAGCATGCAGCTCTGCCGCAGAGAATCCCACGACAGGAGGAATTAACTACCTGCCGGCTCCTCTTTGATCCGTTCCCAAACAATCTGAGCAGAAACAATTATGGAAAACATGCGTCTGGCACGCAGCCGTCCCCACGCATTACGCCGACGCGCCGCGCTCTCCTGCCGCGGCTCAGGATCAATACTTTAACATTCAGAGACACCTCCAATTAATCAGCTGTCCCCTTAACCCTTAGCAGCCCTCCCCCGGCAGGCTGCCCCAGGGCGGGGCTGTCTCCGGGAATTACACACCCTCCGTCATCCCACATCCAGCCCGTATCATAAACGTCCAGGAGGATCTGCTGCCACATTAATCAGACGCATTAGGCAGCTAACGGGAGAATACTTACAGAGGACATTACGGCTGTCTCTGGATCTGGCCCAGGAAATTAACAGCTCACCAGACAGATACGATCGGAGGCAGATATGAGCGATGGGAGTAGGGAGCATGACGGAGCGCCGAGCCTGTCTCCAGCTTGTACACAGAGCCGGCCTGACAGCAGCAATTACGCTGCTCACACTCATTCCCGTGCAGGACGAAGTGGTGTGAGTATTCTAATGGGCGGCTCAGAGGAGGCACTGGTTCCACTGGAGAAGCTGGGAGGGCTCGTGGCCTGACCGTCACCTCGAGCACTCCTTCACCTTGCAATGAGCAGGCAGGCTTGTGCTGAGCCTCCTGAGTTTTTGGGGTGAAACGGTGTTTTAATCTATTGGTGCCACTGGACCCCAGGGCAAGATTTTCTCATTGGAATGAATGAGAAGATCATAGCAAAAAAAACACCTCACTTTGACATAGAAACTTAATCTAGACTTTGAAACAGAGGAAAATATATGGTCTCTTCATGTTTTCAACATGTAGATATGTTGCATAGCTTTTCTTCAATGCCTTCTCACATTAGAGTGAAACTGTCCAACCAACAGAGTGCGTTTGTCTGAAAGTGAGATGTTTCCACACTGCTCCAAGCCACAGCATACATGGCAGGCACATGATAGTTTCCAGCTTTGTAGGAAAATGTATGCTCTTCCATACAATATTCTTCAAAAAGCTGAGCATCTTACAAAGAATGAATGATGAGTCTCCGGCTGATCCCTGGGTGTGGCCGTCTCTCACTGAGTGTCATGTATTTGCAGGCGAGTACTCGAGACTATGACCTCGACACTCATGGACACCCACCAAATCACATCAGTGCTTTCCAGAAGCTTTCACCTCTTGATCCAGCATTGTGCACAGACTTCACACATAATCTAGTCCGCTCTCTGTGAACTTACAGATGAGGCAATATGCAAGAAGATGGAGTTACATGACTAAAACTTGTAGGGATGCTGTAGCTGCTGTAGCAAGAAGAAGAAGAACAAGATGCTGGAACACAAACAGACATGGTTTCTACTGCGCTGCCTTAGTTTGGATCTCTGTCTGCAATCATGACTTCTTCCACTGTCGCCATGTTTGTCCTCGGATCGCCTCTGGACTCAGTGCTGCCCCCGGTGGAACAATTACACCAACACACCAACAGTATTTACGCTCTAGGCCTGTCTCTATGTCTGTAGAGCAGAAATGGGCCTCTACATGGAACAATGAATGTGGTGGAGCTTGTGGAAGATAGAATCACATCCCCAACAAAGTGAAACATCAGTCCAGACATAAAGTCTTTGCCCATGCTGGGTTATGTGGCCACAGACGGGATGAGTGTGGGAAAATGTGTCCCCATCAAAGAGCGATCACATCGGCCTGAGGGCATGGGGAGGTTGTCTGCTTCATATTTTGTTTGGATTTAAGGTTTGACAGAGATCTGATGCCACGAGGGAAACATCGCAGATTGAGATCGTCTTTTGTCCGGATCGCTTACGTCCTGCTGACGTGTCCCAGAGATACTGAGCAACATTACCATTCATTTGGCTTCATGTTTGTGGCCACAGAGATAATGTAATTCCATTATACATTCTCCTCTTTATCGCACTTTTCCAGACTCTCGGGGGAAATATGTGCCTTTGCATGAAGTTTCTGTAGATTTTGTGACAAGCCGTCTCAGTATTGTCTTGTATTGCTGTCCTGCCTCTCCCTCCACACACACCCTCATTATCCCGACCCCGCTCCCTGTGTCCCTCCTCCTCCTCCTCATTTCCCTTATTATGATTCCAGGTCTCAGCCCAGTCCAGGTCCAGTTTGCCAGTTCCCAGTGCACGTTGAGCTTTGTTGTCTTCCATTGAATAGATTTAAGGGTTTGTTTGGGGTTTGATCATGCTGCCTGCTGCGCTCTCCTCTGATGCTGAAACACGTCTCTGTCTGTCTAATCAAACGCTTCAGATCAGTCACTGCGCTCCAGTCGCTTCATTCCCCCTGCAGGATTCCAGTCCCGCAGGCCGGCAGCACCTCATGGAAACACCTTCCACACAGTAGAAACGTTGCTGCATGAAGACACAATGCTGCCCTGGGTCATGTCCAAAACAAGATGGAGACCAGGAAGAAGAAGAGGAAGATGAGGCTGAACCTGGGGCTGTGCTGCTGTAGGTGTGGAGGTGTCTGAACCAGTGGAGGAGGAGGATATGTACTGGTCTGAACCAGTGGAGGAGGAGGATACCTACTGGCCTGAACCAGTGGAGGAGGAGGATACGTACTGGTCTGAACCAGTGGAGGAGGAGGATACGTACTGGTCTGAACCAGTGGAGGAGGAGGATACCTACTGGCCTGAACCAGTGGAGGAGGAGGATACGTACTGGTCTGAACCAGTGGAGGAGGAGGATACGTACTGGTCTGAACCAGTGGAGGAGGAGGATACGTACTGGTCTGAACCAGTGGAGGAGGAGGATACGTACTGGTCTGAACCAATGGAGGAGGACGAGACGTACTGGTCTGAACCAGTGGAGGAGGAGGATACGTACTGGTCTGAAACAGTGGAGGAGGAGGATACGTACTGGTCTGAACCAGTGGAGGAGGAGGATACGTACTGGTCTGAACCAGTGGAGGAGGAGGATACGTACTGGTCTGAACCAGTGGAGGAGGAGGATACGTACTGGTCTGAACCAGTGTAGGAGGAGGATACGTACTGGTCTGAACCAGTGGAGGAGGAGGATACGTACTGGTCTGAACCAGCTGTAAACCTCTGGAAGATTGTAGAAGCAGCATCGTATAAATGGTGTAATAATGAACAATATGTGTGTACTAAGAGTTGGTAATAAAGTGAGTGTGTCATTGGACTTTAATGCTACTCCGCTCTCCAAATCAAATATTCATTAACAAGTTGTGTAAACACCATAATCTAATTATATTCTTGTTTAGAATAAAATCAATATGCAGAGCATTGCTATCCGTGTCGACGTGGCCCCTGATTCACAAAGTTACGTATGAAGTCGTCTGAGGGTTCATCGGCTCCGCCGACCCCTTCTGCGATGCAATTAGTCATGTGAGCCGCCGCTAATATCACATCTATCGATTGTGGTCTGAAACGTATTCGGCCGTAATGGGATGTGAGCTCACGATCTGTGATCCACCCACAAGCCTTCACAGGCCAACGCAGCCGGGCTGAATGCACTGACCCCCAGCTGAACTGTCAAAACTGTGAGAGGGTGGAGGAAACAACACGTGCGTGCAAAATAATGAGGATGCCTCTCTCTCTCTCCCTCTCTCTCTCTCAGCTGATACCCGTCAGATGGCATTTGTCAAGGATGGGGGGTGGGTGGGGGAGGGGCGCCCCCTCCAAAGAGGCTCAAAGGGGAGTCACGTCAGCCGAGGTATTGCTTTAAACTTCTCCATAACTGCGATGGTCACATGTGAATAGAAGCGGCAGTGGTTCATTATTCAGCGCTGGTGTCAGTGTGTGTTTACTTTATGCCTAATTCCCCAGGTTGAAATTAGATGAATTAGTCATGTTTACATACATGATGCCAGGCTGCGACTAGCAGCCAGAACAAAGAGCAGCTTCAGCAGCACAGCGACAGCTGCTCCTGCAGACAGCACGCCTCTGATGGCCAGCAGGGGTGGAGGGACATGCACACATAGTGGTAGTGGTGACCATGGCCTCTAGTATCACTAACATCATGTTAAAGTGTGTTTTAAAGGTCCACAGTACACTGACACACTGACATCACGTCCCCAGAATTCATATTTGTGTATATTTACTATGTGTTTGAATAGAAGCCAAACGCTAAACTTAAACACCTTCTACTTTACTCAGGTTTAAAGGAAAGTATCAGAACTGTGACAAACAGACGTTACAGAGGCAGAGTGAGGTGTTCAACCAGCAGAATACATTAAAATCTGATTGATTATCGTTGTGAAAGAAAATGTTTCACATGGAAAAGAATTGGATTTGACCAGATACATGTTGCTCCAAACACTGAGTACAATATAGAATAGAATAGAATAGAACTGAAACACTGGGACTATCGCTGCCACATCATTGTGACATAGCTGTTACATATGTACTGTGAGTGCAGCTGGATTATTTCCCTCTGGAGCGCTCCGAACTCTCCCGTCACTCACACTTCAGACAGACTGGATCGATGTGACGGAGCAGCCTCCCTCTGGTCTCCCATTCTGCTTCGTTACGGCTCTTTAGGGTAAATTAGCAGAGTTTGATTTTCCCGGGAGCAGGCCGATAGTGACGGACACAAACAGGAAACCTGGAGCTGGGAGAGCAGCACCAGTGCTGAGGAACCACTGGGCTAAACTGGGAAGGGCTCCAGGTCGCACAAAGAGTCTGAGAATGAATATGTCATCAAATCAAACACTAACATCTTGTTTTCTCTTTCTGGGGATTTAGTTAGTGTTAGTGAACACACATACGTGCCTCCACTACAGATTCCTATTTCCTGTTAATCATTCCTCTGTTGAGGTGAATTGTAAAATGTATGAAACGTATATTTATTTGAAAAAGCTCAAGTCAAAGACTTTAATTGCATTATTAACTCAAATGATGCACTAAACATAGAAAGTCTTGGCATCTGGTCCTCACGAAGTGTAAGTGCATTGTCTGCTCTGTCTCAATTGCCATCGCCTACGTATTGTAAACACACACACACACACACACACACACACACACACACACACACACACACACACACACACACACACACACACACACACACACACACACACACACACACACACACACGTTTCATGTCTAAAATGTTTCATGTATCGTCCAGGAGTTTGTGCAAAGGTCATTGAACTTTTCACTGAAATACGTTCCAACAGAGCAACTACTTCCTGTTAAAGCTCTTTTGTGTTAGATCCGTCTGTGGAATCAAAAGCCTCGAGGTAAGAGTCATTGTGGGGGACACACAAGTACAGGCTGATATTTCAAGTGACCTAAAACACGGTTTAAATGAACAAGTGTGATTATGTATGTATTATGCTGTAAATCCTTGAGTTCTCACCAAACACTGAGTCGCTCTAATTAGAAAGAAAAACCTCAAGTCTATTCAGTGTCTTGTGGCAAATGTATGACACGTCGTTGAACTCGTTAATGATGCTGTAAAGTAGTTATTGACGTGAATCTATAATTAAAACGAGCCAAATGGGTTCTTTTCTGTGGCTCACTTCACTGCTCTTTTCGAAAAATCTTATATTTTTTGGTCCTTGACAGAAAAGTGACGCAAACCAGAGTCGTTACGCAAATTTTAACCAAAATTTCAAGAAAGTCTGAACCAAATAACGCTCATTAATATGCGTTTCCATCCACCACCATTATGCAAATAGGAGGAGTTTGTTGTGTGGAGATAAACAGCTGGAGTTCATTTTCCAGCCGGGTGCAGACGTGCAGACGAGCAGGATGACGTCAGTCGAGCTCAGAGACGCCACGTCGATCTGAGACCCAGGTCTGCTCCACGTCCTCATCCCAGGCTCCAGACAGCTCGTCTCCTCCTCTGGCCCTGTCTGTTTCTGTTCTGTTTGTGTGTGTGCAGCAACTTTTCCACCTCAGCCACGTGGAAGAGGAGCACTTCATGTTCTTTTGAAACCTTTTCTGCATCTTTTAAAAAAGAACAAAGCCTGGTTTTTCCAGCTCACTGACCTTGACCACGTCCTCGTCTGTGGACTGACACTTGACGGCCTCGGACACGTCGATGACCGAGGCGTCGACGCCGACCGTCACCACCTTCACCGGCACCGCCACCGTCTTCCCCGTCAGCACCGCCGTGTTCAAGATCTCTGAGTCCTGCAAAGAGAGAGAGAGAGAGAGAGAGAGAGAGGTGAGGCTCTGACAGGTCTATCATCTGGCCAGTCGTTGTCAGACCGTCTGTGATTACCCGCTCCCAAAGACGGGACGACCTGACGAGCGGAGCCGAAAGTGACCCAAAGAGGCTCCGCCACAATCAGGGCTCGCCTCCTGATTATTGGGTAAACTGCTGTGAAATCAGCGGCTCTGCAGCCTGCGGCCGGGACGGACAGGCCAGCAGCTCAGAGTCCACAGGCCTGTCACAGAGCTGTGATTGTGCCGGCTCCACTCAGACGGATCTGACCGTCCTGTGACACTTTGACCCTGCAGGACAGAGGCTTCCTCCTCTCATACGCCCTGCAACGTGTTTGTTTCCTTCACTCCAGTGACCTTTGATCGACTCCTGGAACGCTCATCTTTAACCTCTGGTGTCAACATAGAACATAGAGTCTGTGTTTCTATCTTCCATGCTTATCTGGCAACCACACATGGGCTTCAAAGTTTCATTGTTTCAGTCCACACTCACGTGAGAATAAAACAAAACTGGTAGCTGAGGTCCTGGTTGCACACAAATATAAAGTATACATTATAAATAATAATAGTGCAGGTGAACAAGGGAAGAACACAGGGACAGTAAAACAAAGTAACAAAACAAAGTCTTGTAAAACTGTTAAAAGTGACATGATGGGAAACACATTTACATGCAGGACCCTGGCTCTGATTGGCTGCCTCGCCTGTCACTCACTTTGACAAACATGTGACTTGACGTTCCTCTTCCTGTCCATTCTCCATTATTCCACCTATGGGAATACCTGGGTTCTGCTCTTTAATATGGTGTGGACACAGCTTGGTTCTGTTAGAATGAGCCTTCCTGCTTTTTTCCACCAGATAAAACAATAAGAGCTGACGTAGGCTCACATAGAAATATAAATTCTAGATGTTTCAAAGGTTTTAGGGTCTTTTCCCGGAAACACAGGGCGAGACCACCCGAGGGTTAAAGGTGCGACAAGCAGCGTTTTGTAAACTTTTAAGTATCAGGCTGAGTTGATAAATATCAAATTATCCGTAACTGCGTGGGCGTCGCTCTAATTATCACGAATGCAATTATCAGGATGAACAGAAAGCAGCCTCTTCACGCTCCTCACACAGCTAATTGGTGAAAATAATTAGCATAGCGGTAAATCCACTCGGATCAGCACCACTCAGACTGGAAGCGATCGGAGCTGTCACTCACTTCCCCGGTCCGTCCGGGTTCTTACGATCACACAGAATGAGTTTCTCTCACATAGAAAAACTAAAAAAGAACAGGAAATATTCACATTTAAGAAGCTGAGGACCAAGAAAAAACACCTAAAATCTCTCCCTTTCAAGGCACAAATACGGCTTGATATTTTTTGGTTGATAAATAGCAGATTAAATCTGTTTTTATTTCTGCATGTTTTTTTGTTTTTTTTACGTTTTAACTTTCTTTAACCCCCTTTTTTTTTTAGATTTTTTTTATTTGTATATTTTTCTACTTCTACTGCAACTACCAAAGCTACATAAGGACGTGATAACCATCTAATAAGCAGCCAATCATGTCATTTCCGAGTCATTATGTGATTTGCTTCATTACATTCAAAATGGGCCAAATTATCACATTACGGCCCGTTGTTATGTGTTGCTACAGTTCTACTTCCTGTTCCTGTTCCATTTCCTGGAGCTGCGCTCCTCTCTCTCTGCTCCTCAGTAATGAGACACTGAGTCACTGCTCCTGCAGCCACGGCTCCTCCTGCTCCTCCTGCTCCTCCTCCTCCTGCTCCTCCTCCTCCTCCTCCTCCAGGTTTTGTTCTCTCAGGGCCGGCTCGGCAGCAGCCTGGAGTCTCGTCCTCTGCATGTGTAATTGAGCTCCACCAGGAGAAGTCTGGGAGTCTGAGGAGAACACCCTGAATACCTCCTTTCTTCTCGCTCCTTTTCTTTCTTTTCTTTCTCATTCACAGCGCTGAAGTTCTGATTATTTCCTGAGATTCCTGAGATCCTGTTCACATCTTAGTCATAATGCGAGGCTGTCAGACCGTGACCTGCAGCACCCGACTTCACCTGACGTCATGTGACAATCCGGTGAGACGACAACATTATGATGGACTGATGAAGAGGAGAAGAGGATGAAGAGCAAAGAGAGCACTGATATAATGCTCAGACTGATATGATTTCAGGATCCTTATGATAAGGCGTTTCCTGCTGAATAAACCAAGCCTCAAATGTTCCGTTTCTAGCAACGACGACAATAGATTTTAAAAGTTAAGCACAATTCTGTACGTGACAGAAAGAAGGCACAACATCCGAGCACGTGTGATCATGTGAATTACAAAAACGTTATTTCAAAAGCAGCGTAACAAAGGATTGTTCAGAGTAGGCGTGAGGCGGCCGACAGAAAAGGTTGTAATAAGTGGGTTCCACCTGAACAAAACGAGGCCGAGGCTGCGATCTGTGTCTGGATGGGAGGAGATCTGCCCGCTTCCTCCTCCTTCAATATTCTGCTTTTTAATAATTCACTCGATCCTGTTCACAGAATCAGTGGGTATCACGGGGCGGGTCACAGAAATCACTATCATACCTTTTGTTGTAACAAGCGGCAGAGAAATCAGGTTAAAAGCCCTTCAGTCTCTCGGCTCGACTGTGATCTGCTGCGTTTTGTGACGTTTCTGCGTTCAGGACTCAGGACGATGCGTGTGTCGGAGGAGACGAGGCGTTCAGGGGCGACGTGTTGAAACCAGGACTGAGGCACACCTGTGTGAGAGCTGAAGGTGACGTCAGAGCTCTCTGACAGCTCTGAGACGGGCGGCACAGCTTCATCACTTCATCACTCCGAACATAAACCTTAACCTTTCATCACGCTCTCACACACACACACACACACACACACACACACACACACACACACACACACACACAAGCGCTGTCGCTGGGGATAATTGGGGCCAATTAAGATGAGTGGGAGTTAACTTCTGCTCCCTAAAGTCACTGGATCTTCTCCTGTGCTCGTTCACACAGATCGCTCGGGAAGCCGCGAGCTGCCACGCGGGTCAGAGCGGGAACATCGGCTCCTCGTTACCCGGGAGCTGGAACCACTCCGGCTAATTGTCGAGCGCGACAAAAGTCTCCATTCTGCTCGCCGCACAAAAGGCTGCACTTTCTTAATTTCAATGGGTGAACAAACCCAAGATGCTGCGTTGCTATTGTGCCATTGTCTTGACTCTCAGTCTGAATGAAACAGCTGAGAGCGACTTTGCTGAACGTGACAGGACCGCCGTGCTGGGGGATGTGTTCTCAGATACGAACGTCGGGCCGTTCGCTCCCTTTCTCCAGACTTCCTCCTGTGTTTGCGAGCTGGCGAATCAGCCGCATTCAGAGCAGAGAAAAGGAGGATTAAGCCGGGCTGAAAGGCGCCCGGCCATTCGTAAGCATCAATTACCGAGACCATTCAGCTCGTGCATAGAAATGATTATTAGTTGAGCTGAGAGATACCAATGAATCAAATAAAAAAACACTTAATCTTCAAATGGCTTTTCATTACAATTTTATAGACTGTGACAGTGTTATGTAGCAATAAACCCCCCGTCTCCCTCGTCTCCCTGTGCCGCTGACTTTGATTCAATTCCCCTTAAAAACGGAGAGCCGCCGTAAATTAATTCTGCGTGTGCCGAGGATTCCTCCGTTTCCAGAGGGTCATCTATAAAACATGATGGGCTAAACGGCCGGGACCTGGTGAAGGCAGAGGATAATGTCAGATTACGGCGGCTGGAGACGAGCCGGCAGGTTGAGAGGCGAGCGGAGCGGGGGCCCGGCGGTAATAAGCCACAGCGGGGGCCCCGCAGCCAGGCATCACGGCCCCGGCTCGGCCCCGGACACGCACGCAGCAATTAGACATGAAATGGAGAGCAGCGGTGCAGCACTCCTCCACGGTCTCCAGCAGGAGCCTGTGAAGTCTGGAGCCTGCCAGGATTACCTGATGAGAGGCTTCGTTAGAGGCCGAGCCACTGAGTTTCACACGATAGAAACGCGTCTTAACCTTTGTTGTTGTGTTGTTGTGTTGCTGCTAGTCCAGGATTTGACCTCGAGCATGCTAAGCGCTGCCGTGGTCTCCAGAATAAACACTTCCCATGGTCCAACATCCAGATACATTCGACATATATTCAGCAGTGGCTGTACCACATTTGGTGCTTTTATCAGAAAATGAACTATAGTTTATAGCAGCTATGCTGCCCCACTGAGAGATGGTTCCATTTGTTAAGATTAGGGTCCAATAGTCACATGCTGCAAGGCTCTCCTCTGATGACAACAAAAGCTACTCACCACTTGATCTCTTCCTGTGTGACTGCTGTTATCTAGGGAGCGGGAGGAGTGTGGAGCCACACCACGCTGCCCCCGATCCACCCCTGGGCCCGGGATGTAACACTACCCTGACATAAACAGGATCTTTTATTCTCCTTTAAAACTGTCTGTCTTCTCTGCCTGATATGCTGTCGTCTTCAGAGCATCCAGGAGGAGCCTCCTGGATGGAGGTGAGACATCTACAAGCCTGTACGACTCCTGTAGCTCCCCTGTAGTGATAGGTGTCAGAGAAGACGGGCGGACGGAGGGGAGGAAGTGTGCCGGTCTGACAGACGTCTGTCAGGAGGTCAGGCTCCAGCCGGGAAGCCTGCAGATCAGTGCTCAGAGTAGGAAAACAGAGCTGCAGGACTGGAATGTGCACCGAGCAGGGATGACAGGTACATACAGGCCGTTAGCACAGAAAGTGCTGCTAACATTAAGACTAATATACAGAAGTGCCAGTGTGTGTCCTGGATTCCAGCTAATATTAAATTAGTCGAATATCTCATATTAAACTCTCTCACTCTTGTTGTTCATTTGATTAGTGAATCAATTAGCACAGCCCGATATTTGAGACTGAAGAGGCGCTTTTAAAAATAATTTAACAAGCTCAAGCCTGATCTGTTTAGTGACCACTTAAAACATTTTACTAAAAAAATAAAAGAAACAGTTGAGGAGAGAGAGCTGAGCTGCTGCATTATTTATCCAGTCTGTTCCACCAAGGAGAACGTGGCCCATCCTGAACCTGAGACTCTGGTCCCGCTCCAGCCCCGCGTATGAACATTACATATTTAGAGGAGCTGCACGTGGCCTTCTTTGCTGCTTTGAGGGAAATAAAGACGCTTCACTATCACTCGTTTTTATGTGAGAGACGCTCGTACCCTTGAAAACCCACATTGAGACGAATGAATGAGTCCGGTAGGGTTGAGGGATGCAGGTGTGCTGCAGTCGGACTGGTCAGTGATGAAGCTGCAGGATCCGCCTCATCCTGTCTCATCCTGTCTGCTCAGCTATTGCTGTTTCTGGAGGAATATGACGGTGACTGGTAGAGATGATCTAGCGCAGCAGTCAGAGCGCTGCATTATTTATTAGCCATGCAGGACTCGTTTCAGCTGCACTGGAGCAGCCGTGCAGCACAGTGCGGCTTGTTGCAGCTGTGCTGTTCTGCACAGTACGGCTTGTTGCAGCTGTTCTGCACAGAGTGGCTTGTTGCAGCTGTTCTGCACAGTACGGCTTGTTGCAGCTGTTCTGCACAGTGTGGCTTGTTGCAGCCGTTCTGCACAGTACGGCTTGTTGCAGCCGTTCTGCACAGTACGGCTTGTTGCAGCTGTTCTGCACAGTACGGCTTGTTGCAGCCGTTCTGCACAGTACGGCTTGTTGCAGCCGTTCTGCACAGTACGGCTTGTTGCAGCCGTTCTGCACAGTACGGCTTGTTGCAGCCGTTCTGCACAGTGCGGCTTGTTGCAGCTGTTCTGCACAGTGCGGCTTGTTGCAGCCGTGCAGCACAGTGCGGTTTGTTGCAGCTGTTCTGCACAGTGCGGCTTGTTGCAGCCGTGCAGCACAGTGCGGCTTGTTGCATATCCAGCCTGGCAGCAAAAGACATCAGAAGACTGAAGAAACGCTGTCTTACACCTGACGGTTTGTAGTGACAACCACCAGAGAAGAGAACAAACTCATGTAACTGTGGAAATATAACTGTAAACCTTAAAAACTATATAACTATAAGACAATATGACCATTAAACTGTGAAACAAAAACAAAAAAGCTATAAAACAATTCAGGAAGTTTCTTGAAATGAAATAAATAATACAAGGAAAGTGAATAGAAAAAGAAAGCATAGAAAGCATAGCACATTATCCTATACCATATATGCTATAATATACAATTTAAAAGCATATAATAGCATATCATATGCTCCATAGTTGCCCCATGGGGATAAAAGACTGTCTCTGAATCCTAAACTGAATTATGTATATCCCACACTATAGAGTAGCACGGGGAGCAATTTGACTGTTTTCCAGTTTCCAGGAAACGTTAGAATCTTAAAAAGTAATCAATCAAACGTTCTCGATCGCTTCCCTCCGCACAGACCCTGCTACGCATGCAGCGCGTGGACGTCGTGCGTCTCAAACCGCGGATGTCGATCGTTGTCTGTGCTGCAGCTACGGGCCGATCAGAGCGGCCCGGCCAGCGCGTCTCTTTCTTTTGGCTGGATGAGCGGAGGGAGACGTGGCCCCGGCCCGACCAGGATCTCTGTGTTAGCATTCAGAGCCGCCTGCCGCGGCTGGTAATGTGCTCTGGGCCGTAATTTGAGGCGCGCGTCTCGCCTGGATCGGAGAATAAGTGAGATTTATGGTGTCGGCCCGAGTGACGCCCGCTGCATGACAAGCAGAGGCTTCCACAGAGCGACCCCCGCCCCCCCCCCTGCCCCCCCCCACCTCCCCACCCTGCCCCCCCCCCACCCTACCAGGCCTGCAGAGGAGCAGGTCACACACAGGGCTGGGTCGGTGGAGGGGGGTATGTGCGTGTGTGTGTGAAAACACACTGAGTGCTTCTCCACTGATGAAATGACCAACAGATAGATTTAGTAATGCATTTGAGCAACGTGTTATTATATCATGTAAGGCCTGTTCACTGGCCACTGTTAAAAGCCACCTCACACACCTTTTCTCCTTTGTTCCTTCATACGTACCTACTTATGTGTGATGTACTGTACAAAGCTTTGCATCAGTTGTTTTAAAGTGCTTTACAAATACAGCTTTTATTATCATCATCATCATCATTACCAAACAAGGTGATTGAGGACTGCATCTTTTTACTGTTTCATATACTGGGCAACTAATGAATTCATAGATCTCGTGCACAAGAATACTATTAGTGGGAGCACATAGCACAAAATGTGTGTGTGAAATGGCCAGGACGATGAACTTGCCCCCAGGATGATCACTTGTGAGTGCAGGATGATGAACGATGATTTCATGTTCGTCGTTCAGGCTCTGATCCTCGCCAGCGCCGTGCTGGAACGTACTGGGAGTTATGGTTGGTTAAGCTGAGATGTTGCAGCGTTCTCCAGAGGATCTGCAGCCTTTGGCAGTCACTGTGAGAAACTGTGAGTTTCTGAACGTCCTCTTTGTACATTTCTATTATTTCATTTCTTTATTGGCTGCATGGTATACTGGGCAGAACGCAGCTAATCCAGAATTATTTTGACCCCAGAATGTAATAAAAACAAACCTCTGCATGCTCTATTAGTCAATGACTCTCGGGGAACAAGTTATTATCTTGGGTGCAGGAGATTAAAAAAAGAAAAGTCACCTGGGCTCCATAATCGACGGATTAATCAACTGTGAAAGTAATTCTGTTTGTCGTAGCCCGAGCCTCCGTCAACGCAGCGTCCAGATGAACCCGAATGCAAAACCCACGAGCTGCGACATCACATCTGCAGCTTTTACCGCTGTAATTGATGACCTGTTATTCAACACAAGCCCCTTTATGATCTTTCGTGTCATTTCAAGAGTAGAAGCATTAAACGTGCGCCGTGCAGCCTTCCAGCCATCAGCCTAACCTATGGTAAATGAAATATTCATATTTCTGACAAACATTTTCAATCCCTGTGTGATAAACTGTGGGTACGTGTGGGGAGGCTGAAATGGGAGCAGAGGGATAGTGAATTATATGCTGTAGACATTAAACGCCACTCAGACACTGTCCTGAAGCTATTAAGCAGACTAAAAGAGACACGTCCTTTCATCAGCTCCTCTCTCCACATTGTGCAGTGCTCAATGTGGCACTTCCTCTCTTCTATTCCAGTGGGCGTTTAATTGGCTAGAAGCGAGAAACATGGAGGAGAGTGGGAATAAAGGCCTTGGTAGCACCATGCAGAGCGATACATCACTGCATGACAGCGCATTGAAGTGGTGGGACGGTTGTGAAGCCAACGCTGCCTTTTAATGAGGGTCTCTCTCTGCTGCTCCCTCCACTTCTCCTTTCCAATTCTTCCTCCTCCAAGAGCAAACTAGAACCGAGCTCTCCCTCTCTCTCTCTGCCCCCCGTCTCTTCAGTCTGTGGATGAAGGTGGCCACAGAGCGCGTAGCAACACAAACGTCCACCTCTGAACTGTCTGAGCTCGGCGCCAGAGTCCCAGATCTGATCTGCTCGTTACCGCCGGCTGTGGCTGCGAGGCGGGAGATTAGCTGTGAGAGGCGTCGGGTTAAAGGGAGGGGAAACGCTCGATCACGGAGAGGAGAGGATCACCTGGACGGGATGGACTGCAGCAGGGGCCGCACTCCCAGCCTTACAAAAAGGGCTCCTCGAGAGCGGGCATTTCATCTCTGAGTCAGAGGGAGTCTGTGACTGAACCGTAGTGATGTTGTACGGGGGTGTAGCTCGTGGCTCAGTCATGCTCAGACCAAACAAAGACCTCATGTCATTACACAGGAACATGTTCTACCCAGAACAGAGCTTATGATGCTCAAATCTGATGTTTTAGCCTGGTGGTTCACATTATAATCAAAACACGACTCTACCAGACTCCAGTGGTGAACCCTGCCCTGCAGTGACCCTGAAGCATCTGCAGCTGGAGATGAGTCAGATTACACCGCAGCACACTGTGTTTACAGGAGTAGATATGGAGAGGATGTGTGCCCTTCAGGTTGCCGTATGATCCGAGCAAAGGTTGGAACTGTGACTTCTGCCTCTGTACCGAGGTCTAACAGAGTCACCATGTAAAATGACATAAAAGTCGAATGAAATGTGACGTGACTGCTCAGACTAAAGTCGCTCTGAAAGCTAACAAGATCAGATATGTTCATGTATATGTATATGCAAACTAGTGGCTGACAAGGCTGCAAATACACAAATAAAACAATTGCAAAAGTAAAACTCTGCTTTAAGGACCAAAATGGACCAAAACGTAATAACAAATGATAAAGAAAAATGTTGCATAATCGCTCAGTGGTCACCTGCAGTGGTCCTCCAGACCTCTAGGGGGACCCGACCTGAAGGATGGACAGTGCTGCAATCCATATAATCCAAGTTAGACAAACTTCTGTGGTTGCAGCATGATTTGGATGAAAAAGAAAAAGATGGAGGAGAAACTGACTTTAACATGTTTGTGCAGAGTATGGATACAGAGTGTTTTCCTCCACAGTTCTTGTCTGATGTGAAGATGGATTCTCCTCTGCAGCCACCTCATGTTCTTCACAGGAGGCCGACTGGTCTGAGCCAGAAAAGAACAACTGGCCGTCTGAAGAGATGCCTTCCTGTCTTCAGTCTAGCAGCTTCACACAGTCACTGTGCACACAGAACAGCCAGGCTGGGACTCAGTCCAGGAGATGGTCTTCATTAAAATTACAAGTTTGGGACACACTGAGCTCCTGGGTGAAGGTTATCTACCAATAGTCTGCAAAATGACGTCAGAGTAAGAAATGATGCATGTCCCAAAGTCCCGACCTCCCTCTCAAAGGTGAAATCCATTCTCCGACAGAATCATTGTTTCTGTACAGATTCTTTAAGGTCCTTGAAGAGGAACGCATAAAAAAGAAGCTTCGTCGTTTACTTTTAATGCTCAATACCTGGACTCGCTCCAAACGTCTCTTTACAGAGTGAAACGTTTTGCTTCTAAATGACCTGAACGGACGTTTAATGAAGAGGCAGAGAGCATCAGAAGGTCTGGATCGTCCTGAACCTGCTGCTCTGCAAAGCAACAGACGAGAGGAGGATCTGTGCTGCCTCGCTGCTCCTCTTCCTCACCTCAGATCAGGTGTGGACGAAGGTTTGACCACAGCTGAGGGTGCCATCGATGTTTTAGTCACCGAGTGGTTCTCACCTGTGAATTATTTATGAATGCACTCGACTTTGACTGTAGGGTTGTGAGGGACAGTACGTGCATAGATATGATCACATGACTGGTTCCTTCATCGACTCGTATCAGGAGTCAGATATTTAACCGTATCAATGAGCTTCTTACTTTGTACTGTCACCCAAATCAGACCTGGACCTGGTTACCATGAATGATAGGAGCTACTGGCTCAACCCAACTCAACCAGCAAACGTCTTATTTCCCTTGTTTCTTCAAACTGGATTCAACAACAGCGAAGAGAGGAAAAATCCCAGAATACATGATTGGGATGTTGTTCGAGAAAAGATAAGAATTGTACTTAATTCATCCTTTAAGGGAAATTATTCTATCTAGAAGCCAGAGGCACACAAAAGAACAAAATAATGTAATGTAACATAATAACATAATAACACGCTATTGTTGGATCCAGAAGTGTCAGATGTAGTTTCCAGCTTGTTATGTCTTGCTAAGTCAAATGAAAACCTTAGGTCCTTAAATACATGGATTCTAGTCCCCACTGAGTTCAATGGTGCAAAATTGTTAATTTCAAAGTTTACTAAATGGCTGAAATGATGAGAGATGGATGAAAACATTACTTTTTCCTCTTTCTGGGTTATGACAGGGTTAAAAGAGAGAGGCAGGAGCCTGCGAGCTGCTCTGTAATGCCTCCATTAATCTTCAGGGCTTCTCCAGTAAACACGTCTGTCCGTTCCACGCAGCACATTAACAGAGCGTTTACACAGTCCGTCAGGGTTTCATCTGTGCTGGAGGGAAGCAGCCGTCCACGGGCCTCCCGCCGAGCCCATCCCTGAATAAAACATGCTCCGATCTCAAGTTTGTGGGACGAACCCCCCCCCCTGCTATTCTCATGAATACCACACCTGTAATACAGCCCGGATCAATGGGGTCGGGAGGGAGGGAACGGCTAACTTTCAAGCAGAAGAGGAATCAAGGTCGGACGCTGGGGTCAAGACAGAGAGGGAGGGAGGAGGCGAGGGAGGAGGCGAGGGAGCAGCGGGGGCTCTGGGAAGGAGCCGGAAGGTGCTTTGACTGATGCGGAGCAGCCGTGGCCCCCGCTGTCTGCCCATCCAGCCGGGGGCCCGGAGGCCAGGGGCCCAGGAAACAACCCCCGGCCGCTCCGCTCTGCTCAATTTCAGCCCGATATCTATCACACTCAGACGATCGATGGAGAGTTCTTCAGCGGCAGCCGGTGGGAGATGACCTCCTGATCTCTGTCTGATTCCTCCACCCGGCTCTGATCGAGATCCATAGCTTCCAGCTTAGCCGGGCTTAGCCGGGCTTAGCCGCCCTCTGGACACAGCACACACAAAGGTCAGCTCCAACGTGCAGTCCATTACCGCTGGAAATAAAAAACACACACGGCCCCTTTTTCTTCGTTCAACCCCTCAGTGGTGCTGGGGTTTAGAATCAGAACCGGCACAACTGGACCGGAATGAGAAGTGGGAGGAGATAACAATGAGATAGGGGGAGATATGGACATGTACTGTGTCACTGTGAGCTGGAGCTGTCAGTCTGCATCCAGCATCCATCACTTCCACCTCAGGCTTGTCGTTACTGGCTGTAACTGACGTCTTCAGAGGAGAAGTGGAGAGGAAGGTTCACAGACTTCAATTAGAGGAACCAGAACCTAAGTGGTTCCAGAGGGCGCAGGTCTTAACCAGGCAAAGCAACAATAAACTTTCAGACAAGTGCAGCGTTTGTGGCATGAACTGAGACCCAGAGAGTCAGAGAGCACAGCGGAGAGGAGGAGACGACTCTCAGCTGAAGGTGAGGACGATTGATGACGTCCTAACGATAAGAAAAACATAAAGTAGGATGATAGTGACTCTCTTTAAGTCTGAGGCCTTGAACAGTTCTACTGAACAGTCCATGCTACAGCCCTTTAGGAATAATATGGCCTGTCTCTGCACAGTCATTTCATGCTGATCTGGCAACCACACATTGGCTTCATCCTGACTGTCTGTCCCTCACATGAATGAGAGACGAGGAAGAATCTGGAGCGTGGGCAATGACGTTCCACCAGAAACTCCACCAAACTGCTGATAATCTTGAAATGAATGAGGACGTGTCGATGTGTATTCAGCGAAGCAGAGGTGAAACTCCTCTTTCATGCCAGAAAGCACACAGTCCTTCCCCAAGGCTCGAACCATAGTGTGTCCCCGGGGGAGCTCCGCTTCCCACTGTGCACCGTGTTTCACACATATACACACACACACACATATACACACACACATATATATACACACACACACACACACACACACACACACACACACACCTTCCCTACACCTGCTTTAAGTCATCAGTAACCACAGTGCAGACACACCACCTCCATTAGACCTACATAATTGACTTCCACTCAGCAGCAGACAGATAATATACAGACAATAATAACGGCTGATGCTAATGATGATGACATCTGCATGATTTACCCATGATTAGAGTAAACAACACGTCAGCTTGATTGTGAGCTGTTGTGATGTTCATAAAGCAACCTGAATGGAACTGCCACACACACACTCAGAGTGTTTCCATCCCCCATGTGAAGAACCCCGTCTATGACGATTAAAAACTGGCTAAGTAAATGTCAAATATTGCTTAAACTTTGTTATGATCAAATGAGACGGATTTCAGGATTGTCATTTAAGAAGTTTAGCACATACGTGTGGAACAAATATCTCATCTCTCTCTGTACACACACACACACACACACACACACACACACACACACACACGTATATATAGGTGTATATATATTTATGGCCATATGGCCTTTCAGAGCTACCCCTACTTGTCTCATGGGAGCCTTTGAAGGCAGCTTGTGTCCAGTTAGCTGCTTTAACCCCCCCCACCTCCACCCAGGTGCTGCACACCTGAGCCTCCAAAACTAAAGACCTCAGTGCTCCTTTGCCTCACTTCTCTGTGCCCCCCCCCCCCACAGAACCTCTTAAACCCTTTTAGTGCGACGCTTTGTAAAACCTGCTAAAACAAATATTAGTATCGTCTCCGTCCTGTGACGTGACGGGGGGAGCAGATGGAGCGGTCGTCTCAGCCTGAGACCAGGTGACCATTTGTCACAATCTGTTGTCCCAATTAGAATTACACCTAGCGCCACACGTGCATCCTGCAGCAGCCTCAATTAGCGCTACCACTTCATCATCGGGCCCCCGAGCCGCGCTACATGCTAATGGATCGCTCGCTCGGGGTCCATCCATCAGCCGCTTATTGTGACTCATGCTTTGTGACAAAAAAAAAAAAAGAGGGAAAAGGAAAGCAGCGTTTTACTCTGTTCTGCTGAAGCGCCTGCAGCACACACCAGGCACTGGTGGAGCAGAGCTTATTAGAAGCCTGGAATCAGGTGCTTGTGCAGAGCAGCCTCTTGACAAACAGCTTGCATCCCATTAGCGCCGTCTCTGCAGGATAAGCCCACGAACAAACGTTCCTGCACACAAACACAGACCTGAGCAGAGAGATGAACATCCCCAGAATCAGTTCAATTCTGAGATTTCAAAGGTGCTCGTAGAATGTCTGAAACATTATCTGATGTCTATCTCAGAGTCTCCTCCTCTGTGAGGGATCGGATGCATGTGAGTATCGTCAGAATGGCGTCAACAGGATGTGGGACGTGAATGAAAGGAAGTAGAGTTGAAAGTAGAAAACTCCACAATGGGAAACTTAGAGAGTGATGCAGTGATGTGTCACAGGGATTACATCACTGCATCACTACTGCTAGTATAATAACTACTACCACTATTACTAATATAATCATATATAATATAGTAATATATTAGCACCACTACTATTGCCTATTCTTTTTCATTTTGTACCTTTTGAGATGTTTTTTTTATCTTATCTAACACTTTGAGGTTTGACCTGAAATGTGAAGTGCTCTATGAAATAAACAACAACACAAACAATAACTATGATTATTATTAAAAGTGACACAACTATTACTAGGGTCATCTCAGATAACATCAGTGTGAACTAGCACTTAAAATTAAGTTGAATTTAATTGAATTTCTCTCACCTCATCCCATTCATCTCTTCAGGGAATCTTTTTCTTTCAGTTCTTTATAAATTGCATTGTGAAAAGTTTGTATTCTGTGGAGAATAGTAATAGCAGAGCAGGTCCCATCGAGCTGCACATTTTGATATATAACTGGCCCGGGTTCCCTCAACAGTTGTGTTGCTATTAAGAATCAAAAGAAGTACGGAAGAGGAATAAAAAGAAGAGGAAGGGAACACAAGCCACGACAAGATTCAATGAAATCTAAAGAAATCCATTAACATCATCTCGGCCTAAAGTTTAGCAACAAAACTTTACATTTCAGTCTCGTAAAGCCTCCTGCTTACAAATATTCAATCCTCTAAACCAAATGTTTTTTTTCCCAGTCTTGGATGCTGAAGTCGCATCCAGAGAACAACACATAATTCAGTGTGAGTCGTTATAGATTTTGTGGAACATGATGGAGGAGCTCTTCACTGAAGTAAAATCTGTGATTGATTTCATCCATTATTCCTACTTTTTTTGTTGGAGTGGAATTGATTCCAGTGAATTTAATTCCTCCTTCTGTCGTTCCTCTTCAGATTGCTACTCAGCCTCCTGTCCTGTCTGTCTGTGGGAGTGGGAGGAGCCACACAGAGTGGGAGGGGCCACACAGAGTGGGAGGAGCCACACAGAGTGGGAGGAGCCACACAGAGTGGGAGGAGCCACACAAAGTGGGAGGAGCCACACAGAGTGGGAGGAGCCACATAGAGTGGGAGGAGCCACACCAATCTGAATTCAATGGATTGAATGAATGCAGATTCTGGAACTCTGACGTGTGCATCTCTGCTCTGCTCTGTACGTCCACTACGCTCTGATAGATGATCGCTCAGGCCTCACGTGCTGGGCGTGGGGTGGGGGGGGCTGGTGGGGGGGGGGGGCACAGCGAGCGAGGGAATGGAATCGAAGGAGGTAAAATGAAACATTCATCGGAGGATGTTGATAGATGGCTTTATCATGTGGGAGCAGAAGTGGCCAGAGAAGGCCACGGTGATGATGTATTGTTTAACGATAGACGGGAGCGGTGTGTGAATACAAACGGCTGCTTTCATTCCTCCTCATCTCCGGGCCCCGTGTGAGTGAGCACAGTTTGGTGTCTGGGGCCGGGGCAGGAAGACTGATGAGTCCAGATATGATGTATGTCCCGTCCCCCTGCTCCCTCTCCATCACGGGGCGTCCGCGGCGCCGGGTAATGATGATGAGGGCGGCCCGGACAGCGCCGTATTACTCCGCCGTGCTGAAAGATAATGGAGCAGCCTCCTGCTGTGCTGGGAGACCTGCTCAGGCACCCAATTACTGCCGTTAAGATCCATCTCGACATGACCCAAAAAAACACGGAGCTCCTTCACGCTCGGCCTCGGAGAGAGGCGGACGCCTCTGACGAGGCCGATCCATCTGCATCGCTAACAAATTAAAGGCTGAAAAACGCCCCGAGTGGAACGCAACCTCCGCCTGTGTTGATGTAGGCGCGTCCAAAAACATCAGCCTGGCCATGTTCACGGATGGACCCGAGAGTCAGCCATGAATCCAAACCGAACTGAAGCAAGTTCTGTTGAAACTGGCGGCAAAAGTTCAAGATTCAAGTTTGAAAGTAGAGGACTGATCAGAAATATCACAGCTTAATTTGAGAGAGAGAAACCTACTTCATATATTGAAACATGAAAAATCTCCAAAAGTGTTTAATCGATATTCTGTAGCAGTTTGGTTTTCAGGTTGTGGTGAAATGTCAGGTTCTTCCTCAGTCTCTGGTTCCTCCTCAGGTTCTTCCTCAGTCTCTGGTTCCTCCTCAGGCTCTTCCTCAGACTCTGGTTCCTTCTCTGGTTCTTCCTCTGACTCTGGTTCCTCCTCAGCTTCTTTGTCAGCCTCTGGTTCCTCCTCAGGTTCTTCCTCAGTCTCTGGTTCCTCCTCAGGTTCCTTCTCAGGTTCTTCCTCAGTCTCTGGTTCCTCCTCAGGTTTTTCCTCAGTTTCTGGTTCCTCCTCTAATTCTGTTTCCAACATATCAGGTTGGATATGGAGCATCGCCCCATAGCTGCAGGAAAGCTGAGGAGCTACTGAAGACCATGAAAACAGAGTCACATGACCATTCATGTGAGTGGCAGGAGAGCCAGCCCGTCAAAGGGAAGCCTACTGGATGGTTGCCAGATAAGCATGAAATGGCACTGGATCTGTTCAGAAACAGGTCATAGCGTCTCCACATGTTAAACTAGGATAACTGTAAAACAGACTCTGATGAAACCATTGCTCCATAGCTTCTATGTTAATACCAGAGACTAGGAATACAGGCTGACTTAAAGACTCATTTATTATCACATCTTATGTTATCTTATTGAGCCACATCTTATCTCCACTGTGCTGTGACAACTCTAGAATCACTTCAAAAGAAAGTCTCAGGATTCTTGTGGTTGCCAGATGAGCATTAAAGGGCGCCAGATCAGTTCCAGAAAACATTGGTACCATCCTCACAGGATTGTAAAAGGGCTGTAAAATAGATTCTGGGGCGTTTCTAATGAAACCAGCGTTCCATACCTTCTAATACTCCTTTCAACTATTCTGGGTTCCTTTAAGATCCATTTTGACGCGACCCAAAAAAAACCACACAGCTCGTTGACACTCCGAGGAGGCGATTGTTTAACGCGTGAACGTGTGTTTGTCTGGTGCAAACAGCAGGAAAGAAAGTGTGAGAGACGAGAGGAGATCTGAGGGAGCAGGTGAGGGGGAAGACAGGTGAGGGAGAAGACAGGCCGGGACAGGCGGCAGCTCTCACCACCAGGCGCTTCCCCCTGACGAACAAAAAAATACAGAAAAAAAACTTTTGAGCACTCGTTTCAATTTCTCCACTTTTGAAATAATTTGCTGCATTTGCAGAACTCGGCTTGAAATTGGCGACAAAGTGGCGAGCGGCGCCGAGAGCGCTCCCCGAGCCGGCGGCTGGGTGACAACACGCAGGAGGAGCCGTCTTCAAAGAGAGAGCTCATCCCTCAAAAAAAAAACAGAAAAACGTCCCAAAACACTTTCCCAGAGGTGCTGGGGCCCAGCTCTCACAAACGCAATGAAAAAAACTCCTCTTTATAAAAATCAATTCCAGCACAGACTGTGATGTAGAGCATGAATGGGAAGCAGGAGCAGCCATCGCAGTAATTGGCCACAAATGTGATCAAACCCCCAAAATAAGCTTCCCATTACTAACAGTCATTAGCTTTATTGCATTACAACCTTTGGAGACGTGGTCAGCGATGGATCCCCGTTCGCTTTATGAGATTATTTCTGCTCAAAACACAATTACTGCTGCGGTTTCATTACGACAGAGTACAGTCGAGCTTATTAGGCTAATTAGTGCTAATTACAGATGAAAGGACTTTCTAAAGCAAAAAAAAAAGCCACAGAGCAGCGGTGTCAACAGACGCCTTCAGCGCGCTCTGTGAAGTCTGCTGAGCGCTCGGCTCGATCGGGAAGACGGAGAGTTTCTTGGTGCATCTCGACGTCTGTGAAGACGCAGGACAACTTTGTTCCCGGCTCGTCTTGATTTACTGCCAACATCGCTGATTGCAACAATGCACTCAGTCCTGCAAGCTACAAAGGCTGCACAATCACTTTCATTCCAACGGCCTCTTGATTTCATACATTTTAATATGAAAAAGTACAATATGGATAGAATATGAACAAATGCAGACAGCCCCAGATCTGAGGGATGGAAACGCTTTCAACTTAATCATTAATTTATCACACGACATGTTATTTCACAGTTTACTATGGCCTCTTACCAATACTACTCTTTATCTTGCAATGTTTTTGAAAATTGCTGTGTTTTATGTCTGTTTGTGTCACGTTTTGGTTTTGTTTGACTCTATGTGCAGATACACTGGGCTGAGCCGACCCACTGAGGATCACCTGCAGAGCTTTAAGCCACGCTCAGTTCATCCGGTTCATTATCTCTCCTCAAGTCAGACTTTACTTGACCTGAGAGGCAAAAACAGGAATATGGAGGAGTCGGATGCCTCTGACAGGACGTCGATGCTGCTGCAGCAGGAGGAAGTGATGCTTAACGCTGATAAATCAACATATTCCCCCTCAGTGGCTGAAAACGCAGCTCAACACCCTGTCAGCCCTGAACAAAGGTGGAGCTTGTGCCAGGCTCTCAGAGCAGCTTTTACGCTCTGTGTGTGAGCGGCTCCAGAGCAGGACGTGGCTCTGAGTGCAGTCACGTGACATCACGGCGCCGGGATGTGTGCGGATCACAGTGATGGTGTTTGTGGAAACAGAACAGGAGCGGCACATCAAAGAGATTTCCTTTTGTGTCGCTGTGACAAACTGATACTGAACGCTATAAAACTGCAGCACGCGCCACAATCGAACTGAGCCCCGAGCTCGGAGCTGCTGTAAAACCAACACGTTTCCCAGTCTGAGTCGTGGCATGACGGAAAAGCATTAGAACAGTTCGACTCTACTGTGTGTGTGAGGCTGGGCTCCGATGGTAGAAAGTAAGAAGATGGCGTGTGGACCAGTCACATCCACACAGGCCTGGTTATGAGGTTCATATTTGTGCCATACATGAACAAATATGTCACGCACGGTAAACACAGAGTTGAGAGACACGCATCCAGCATCATGTGCTCGGCTTAAAAAAAGAAGCAGCTCATACATAGACGCACACTTCATCATTTCAGCTGTCGCAGCATGTTAGCCTCAGTGACTTTGTCCTCCTGTCTCCACCTGCTCAACATCTGGATGATCACAAGCAGCAGCCTGCAGCTGAGCACTGATTCACATACAGGAAACAGAAAATAACCTGCAACCCTGGTGTCTACGTGCACTACATGCAGTCACATAACCACACAAATTGGAGCGAGCTGCAAAGTCGAAGATTTTCCTGATTTCCAAACCCAACCTGACTCCTGCTGCTCGCTTAGAGCCTCTCCTGGATGTCTGAGCTCCTCGCCCTGTCTCTCAGGCTCCTCATTCTTTATCATTTCAAATACACTATTTTGAAAAAGTGAAACAATGATGTCATAGCCCCGCCTCTTTAACCAGTAGCCCTAGCAACCACAGCTGGACACGGCACAAGGACGGACTGTTTCTTTACAACGGAAAAGAAAAAGATTGTTTTGGGGCAAGGTCCCTATCAGGTTCCTTCATCAGTGTGGACGGGGCCCAAGGTTAAACCTCAACTCATTTCAGCTGCTAGTATTCTGGAACTCAGGACCACTGGTTTAGGTTGGAATGAGACAGAGTGCTGGTGAAAGCTCAGACTGTTCACCTCCACAGACTGTTAGAGCGTCTACATCACTGCGGACGCTGCGTATATCACAGGACCCTGAGACACTTACAGTCCTGCACCCGGGGGAGGGACTCGTCACCCATTCCCAGCGGAGGAATCACGGCCTCAGACTCAGAGGTGCTGAGGCTCATCATGCACATAAAGAAGATGAATCGCCTGCTCTCCCTTGTGTTGCCATACACACACACACACACACACACACACACTCTGAATGCCATAAAGTTGCTGTTTGCATGACGATAAATTCCTGTGTGCTCCTCCATAACCAACATAAAACCGTGTTCCAGGTCTGAACTTTGGCTTGTGTTACTGTCAGTCACTGGTTCCTCTTCCTCTCAGTCCTCCTGAACATCTGGAGCAAACCAGAGGCTGATCTCAGGTCAGCAGTCAGACCACCCTACTGGATCTGTGCTGTGAGCGATCAGCTCTGCAGGGCTTCCCTCGTCACGTCCCAGTCCCAGAAACCCGCTCTCTCCTCCTCTCTGCACGTGTGACGATCGCTTATTCTGTCCACGCACGTTTCATATTTCTAGTCTGCTGCTTGGCTGTCATCACTGCTCTATTAGAGCGACTCCACCTGCTTTCCACGGGAGGTTGTTTCCCCTTTGGAGGCAGCAATGTAGTGATGGCGTGCATGTGTGTGTGTGTGTGTGTGAGGGTGTGTGTGTGTGTGTGTGTGTGTGTGTGAGGGTGTTTGGCAGCAGTGCTCTTACATTACCCTGCTTCCTCTCCTCTACCAGTGCAGCACGAGGAAGGCAGGGGAACTTATCAGTGGGCCTTTCATGCCACAGTGATCCCAAGTAATCTAATTCAGCCTTCCTCTTTCTCGCTTCTGTGCCTCTCTCATATTGGTACATGCAGATTGCAAGGGCTTTGTGTGTGTGTGTGTGTGTGTGTGTGTGTGTGTGTGTGTGTGTGTGTGTGAAGAGAGACAGGGGAGAGAAAAAGGGGGACAGAGGAAGACAGACTTAATGAGTTCTGAATGTGTCTGCATGTATAAGTATTTGTGTTGTGTGTTAAGCAGCAGGGGGGCGTGGGGGGGTGGGGGGAGGTGGAGGGGAGCAGTGCATCCTGGGAAGTAGCGCGGCCGCCCGGCCTCAAGCTCAGAGGACAGAGAAAAGACGAGAGGAAAAATAACGATGAAAAGAATAAACGATAAAACATCGACCTCTTTTCAATACACGTCTGGAGAGTTACGCCTTTAAAACGTCATTTGCAACACTCTGTAGAAACACACACGTGCCTGCACACACACACACATACACACACACACATGCGCGCACACACACACACACATAAACAATGACATGCAGCAGCAGCTTCTGACTCAGTGACTCGATCCCTGAACAGAACGAACAAATCAGAGACACAAACCTTTCACTGCACACGCATCCCTGCACGCACACACATATAAATTCACACATGCACATACACACGCACACACATATGCACACGCACACATGCCTACACATGCACACACCAATAGACAACATTATATTCACCTATTTCCTAGAGACTTAAAGTGTGGGGCCATACCCATAAACAGATTCACATCCTCATAATGTGAGCAACACACACGCACACACACACACACACACAGGTCACATCATCTGTTTTAATACACATGAAACACAATCCGTCTCGTCTCCTTAGAGACTCCTGCCTAAATTATCATGTCCCTAATTGATTTCACTAAGTTTAGCAAATAATGTCATATCAGGTTAAGTGAGATGGATGTTTTGCCACGGTGGAAATAAAAGCTTCCATGATTAACAGAGAGCTACAACCTTCCCTCTAACTTTTCCACCTGATTGATGAGTGTACTGTGTGTGTGTGTTGTGCTCTCTGAGTTCAGGCAGGTTCAGCACAAACACAAACAGAGGAACGGCCCCTGAACTAAATCAAACACAGATTATATTTAACATGCGTCTTCCCATTGAACAGGCGAGAGCAAATTCTTTTGACACGAGGAGATAATCATGCAAATCATCTTTGCGGGTTTTTTTTTTCCTTTTCCCCTATCAGAGCACAATGTGGGAGGAAAGTGTACATTCCTGGAAGCGAGGGGAGCCGGCTGTGGATACATCAGTGACACGCCGCGCGGGAAGGAGCCCGAGCGAGCTCGAGCGCGAGCTTTAAACACACAGCCTCAATTATCCCGAGAGCGGATCAGTGGGTGAGGATGCGCCCGCACTCCTCTGAATGCAGGCGCGGCCGCCCACGCACATCTATCATCTACACAGCTCTGGGCGACTCCACGCGCGAGGAGCCGCGCGCACACATCAGTCAGGTGCGCGTCGGGCGGACGGCGAGCACCGAAATAGAACGGAACGCCGTTTTTGTTTCGCCAATCAGCGCCGACACGTCTCCGTCTTCAGGCAACAACAACGATGCTGCTCGCTCCGTTCACCTCGCCGAATCAGACGCAGAGCTCTGCAGGTCGCTGTGAGGCTGCGTGCGTGTGCGCGCGTGTGTGTGTGTGTGTGTGTGTGTGTGTGTGTGTGTGTGTGTGTGTGTGTGTGTGTGTGTGTGTGCAGACAGCTGCAGGCTGGCCCTCAGGCCACAGCCTGGCTCCCTGGTCATGGTGAGGCCTGCTGGGAGCTGCAGCTGCTCATCTCTCATCTCTGATCCTAAACACACGCAGCGGGCAGCAGACACACACACACACACACACACACACACACACACACACACACACACACACACACACACACACACGCACACACGCACACGCACACACGCACACGCACACGCACACGCACACACTAACACACACACCTCTAACAATGACTTTTAGGGAAAAAGTAGCAGCAGCACAGAGAAGGTTGGGATGCAGGGTCAAACCCAGGTTCCATATGTAAACCAACACAGCTTGAATTCTACTCTACTCTGTCTATAATAACAAGTTTCAATGAAACCCAACTGTTGCTTGCAGGTGCTTCCATTAAAGGTGATTCCATGTAATTCTAAGTAAAGTCTGTCTTCTAATACTGTCTGGATCTAAGATCCAAAAGACATCGAGTCAATGAGGAACTATTATAACTTCCAAGTATCGACACAGACATACCTGCCTATGTGTGATCCTCTATTTGAGTTTGGACTCAGTCCTTTATTGTGAGAAACTCTGTGAGACTCGGTGTGAGCTCTATTCTCTTAACCTTGAACCGTGAAAACACACCCGTTCAATCCGAGGCTTCACCAGAGGCGGTGGTGGGTAATCTGTGGGCTCTGCGTCACTCACCATGGCGAGGGGCACGATGCCAGCCAGATCCTCCTGGGCCAGGCGGATCTCCGTCTCCGCCTCCTGCGTGGCTCCTCGGCCGGCCGGGTACTCCACCTGCCAGGCCATCCAGCGGCTGCCCAGCGGCTCCGGGAAGCTCTCCATCTTCAGGTCCACCTGCAGAACCCTCTGCACGCCCGCCTCAGACCTGAGGGAGAGCAGAACCGAGCCGGAGTCAGACGGCTCCCGCTACACTAGCAGCAGATGGAGGGAGTGTGAAACGCAGGGACTTGAGGACAAACCAGAGGAGAAAAATGCACTCAAGTAGAAGCTGAAGTGGCACTTTAACCATCACATCTACTTGAAAGTATTAAAAGTAAAAGCACTTGCCTGATTCTAATTTCCTCTGCATATATCACACTTGTCAAACTTTCCTTAAAGCACCGATTGTGTAACTTTAATTTGGTTCATTAAATACAAGAAAAGATTATGTCAAACGATTGCAACAGCTAAAACCAGAGGTGAAGGGTTATTTCAGATGAATTCATGCTCGCAGCATTTCTCTCTGATCAACGAGATTGAGAGGAGATTCTATCTATCTATCTATCTATCTATCTATCTATCTATCTATCTATCTATCTATCTATCTATCTATCTATCTATCTATCTATCTATCTATCTATCTATCTATCTATCTATCTATCTATCTATCTAGTAGCAGTAACAGTACAATGGGATGTTAATGTGGAATGCAGTGTAGAAATGTAGCAGTAGGAGCAGGAAGAAAAGCAAAGATTTGGTGCCAAACGTGATGTGAAGCACCGGCTGAACTTTGTTACCTCGACACATAATGACAACAGAGAATCGGAGTGTGGATTTGTGGGAAATGTTCTTATGACGAATGTTTCCGTGACTTTGGCATTTAACCGCCTGAGATTCTTCAAAATGTCAGGCCCCTCTTGTGCTCGACTCTGCCCAGCCCTCTGCTTCTTGGAATAATATCCCTCCGGTTCTCACACTTTCCCACAGGTCAGAACCCAGCCGACGACATCCCGGCTGCAGCTCCCCACCCCCCCCCCCCCCCCCACCCCCCTCCCCTCCTCCCCCACCCTCCCTCTTCCCTCCTCCACCTCCTCCACCCAGCAGAGGTGTCAGCAGCTGGGGGTCTGTCACCGCCGCCCTCGTTGGCCGTAGCAGGAACATACAGTGTGCGATCTACGGCGGCTCTGGATTCAGCCAGACGAATGGGGAGCGTTGATAATAAAATTTCCTGTGGCGCCATAAGTCTCCGGTGCTGGGGGTGTAAATATAGCCCGCAGGCAGGAAAGGTCAGGTCTGCCCACAGCCACAGCCGCAGGAGACGGGACATGGCACAGGATCTGTTCGCCACGTCTTGCGTGTCAAATGGCAGAACTCTG
Source organism: Karalla daura (assembly GCA_029224185.1). Lineage (NCBI taxonomy): Eukaryota > Metazoa > Chordata > Actinopteri > Chaetodontiformes > Leiognathidae > Karalla > Karalla daura. The sequence goes on along the minus strand of CM055192.1, from coordinate 25,778,483 downwards.
GGCCAATAAATTTCATGCATGGGCTCTGTGGCACACCGGCGCAAAGCAGCATCTTGTAATTTGAACATGGTGGGAAGGAGGGAGGAGGAGGAGGAGAGAGGAGAGAGGAGGAGGAGGAGGAGGAGGGAGGAGGAGGAGGAGGAGAAAGGAATAAATCCATTCAGCACTTTGCGCAGAGAGGGAGGAAAACGACTGTGACGTTACTGTAGAGCACGGGATCAAACTCTTATGGTGGTTGTAGCTGCTGAGTGGCTCTGACTCCTTTTCATATCGTAGATCAATTCTTTTCTGCTTTTAATCGTCAAATGTTGGAGTGTGATGAGCGCTGTTGGTTCCCGGTTCGATTCCCAGTTACTTTGGAGTTGGCTCAACATGCCAACCAGTTTAGAACCAGTTTGCTTGTCCACTGACCAGGAGCCACATACTGTAACTATATCCCTCAGTTACATACTGTAGAAACAAAAATGACAGACGATGTCTTTGCAGGTCTCTTCAAAATCTTCATGTTTTCACAGAAAAGACGAGCAGAGTCAACAGTGTCAGCAGGAAGAACTGGTTCCACTCTGAGGGTCAGAGCACCGGCCTGGAACCCTGTTTCAGACTGTGACACCACCTGGTACAAAGTAGGTTCAGTTAGATGGAAGACAGAGCAGTGTCTACTCGTTTTTACTAGTTCAGTTTTAGTGAATAACAACATGCTTGGAGTCTCTTTTACTCGGCCGGATCCAAACCTAAAAATAACCTGCAATCATTTCACCACATCGACCATGTGAGGACGGAGATTCAGAAGCTGCCACTCACTCTCCCCGACCAACATTTATGTTGTTTTCTGAGTCAAAGCGCAGAAAACAATGTAGAGCAGGAGTTCAAGCAAATTCAATATTAAGCGAGACATCGTCCTGAGGGGAGAAAACACACGAGCGGTTCATCTTGGAAAGACAAGAGAGCAAATGTAAAACATCTTAAATTATGTACAAGGGACTAAAAACAGTGGAAGGATAAATAATGGAGGCGGTTTTATCTCTCAGACTCACACAGGTCTGACAGTATTTCACTCATATTATTCCGTCTCTGAGAGAATGAGAGATTTGTCGCGCGGCAGCAGCACAACAACCCAATTTTCGCATCCAACAAGAGGTGTGTGTAAATAATTGAGATGACAACCAAATAACTCGTGTCACACTTGGTAACCAATCACGGCGCGGACTTACGTAACGGCCCCACAACTGTGGACGCACAGACGCACGGAGCCAGCACACACACAGAGGTGCTAAACAAGCAAAGAAACAAAGCCGAGCAGGGTATTAACAGCTGATGGACGAGACGTCCCAGAGAGAAACCTCTGAGTGACCGACCCCCCCCCCCCTCAGTCACTCTGCTCCCAGCGTCCCGGTTTCCTTCGTCTGACAGAGTCGCTGCTGGAAAGGTCGCAGACATCACAGGCAACGAGCAGACTGACAGGCCCGCGAATGAGAGTGTGACTGTGGAGCAGAGAGGCTGGGGCCCCGGCCCGGGCCCTGGACCCCCACCTCCACACAGCTAAAGGCCCTCCAGAAACGAGAGGAAAGTTGAGCGCTATGCTATCAGCTTTTTTTTTCTGTTTCCCCCCTTTGGAGGCGTCTAACAGTTCCCTGCTCATGATCCAGTTGGCAGAGTATAAGAGCAGCTGCAGATGCTGTGAATGTTATGAGGTTTTTATGTAATTCCTCCTACAATACAAAGGTCTACGCAACATACAGTGTAGGGTCAAACAAGCAGAGATGCGGCTAATTTTGCAGATTGCGAGTGAAACATTCTTCAAAAGAGGCGCTCGACAGGAGGGTCCAGGTCCCGGTCCAGGTAAGAAGACTCGGAATATGTCCCTGTTTGCTTCGTGTCACCCTCCCTCTCTATCTCTATCTGAGCTGCCTCTCCTGTCTCTCTCCAGCTGTCACAGTCTAAATAAAGCAGAAGCTGAAATGCAAAAAAAAAACACATATCTTAAGAAAGAAAGACGACTGGAAAAGATGACAGGAGGACAAAAAGAGGACAAGTGATGGGAAGGGAAAGCGTTTTGGGTGCACGGTGCAGAGTTGAGATGAAGGACAGCATGCAAAGAGGTACATGCAAACAATCATTCCACACCTTTGACCCCACGTTCTGAGGGAAATGAGCTGAAATCATGAAAGATTGCGTGCAGGTGCTCCCGGCTCAAAGCCGCCACCACGGGAAAATTGGAGTTTACCGATTGACCGACAAGAGATAGGAGTGAGGCTCCCGCAGTCCTTTTCTGGAATAGCCTGCCTTTGATGAAATCTGCATAATGTGCATGGGAACCAACATTTTCCATCACGTAGTAAAATGTGGAAGTTCATGTGAGGAAAACTGTGGAGGAGCATCGTGAAGACTAAACCCATGCAGGTAATAGATAAGAAATAACAAGAAATAGGCAAAACATCTTAATTCTCTCAAGATATTTTTGTTATAAATATCTTGTTATAAATACGAGCTAGAAGCTATGTCTCCGTCTCCTCCAGAAACATCTGGATCAGCCTGGAGATAACAGCTCCATGTCTCTGAACACAGCTCCTCTCCTGAGCTGCTCCTCCAGACGTGTCCATCTAGAAGCTGATCTCACAGTGTGATGGAAACACTTTGTTCACATCTCCAGGTCACGTGACCTGACGTAGGGGTCACATGACCAGTTCCCTTCAGACCAGATGGACAGAGGAGGAGACTCAACTGTTTCTACATCTGATTCCACATGGTACCAGGGTTATTATGGGATGGAGCAGGACCACATGGTACCAGGGTTATTATGGGATGGAGCAGGACCACATGGTACCAGGGTTATTATGGGATGGAGCAGGACCACATGGTACCAGGGTTATTATGGGATGGAGCAGGACCACATGGTACCAGGGTTATTATGGGATGGAGCAGGACCACATGGTACCAGGGTTATTATGGGATGGAGCAGGACCACATGGTACCAGGGTTATTATGGGATGGAGCAGGACCACATGGTACCAGGGTTATTATGGGATGGAGCAGGACCACATGGTACCAGGGTTATTATGGGATGGAGCAAGACCACACTCTACCTGGAGTTAACTAAACAACACCTTTCAATGGAAACATCTGCAAGTAACAGATCATGAATTTTTTTTAATTATACTAAATTATACTAAATCTGTACTGGAAATTCACCTATTGCAATTAAAAGCTCTTTCCATGAGCAGAGCAGTGTATTTGGTTGAGCTGATCCTCTCAGTGTAATTGTTAATATGAAATCAAAGCAAACAAACAAATGTCACGTCCTTGCATGTGCTGTCTGTCATAATCACCATCAGCAGGTCACACTCGCGTTAAATCAGAAACCTGAATCTGCAAAGACAATTACAATCACAGAATTTAACGGTTTATTGCATGTTTATGTGGTTTATTTCCGGGACTTTGATGATTCTTAAAACCTGGAAGCTGCGTCTCCTGCTGCTTTACAGGTTGTAACAGCACATGGTAAAAAACAACAAACAGATGTTTTCAGCTCGCAGGGAAAACATCCCTCTCACTCTGACCGACCCGGAGCTGACATAAGACAAAAAGACAGAAGACATCGTATGACTCAGAGACTGAGTCACTGGCAGCAATCACACACACACACACACACACACACACACACACACACACACACACACACACACACACACACACACACACACACACACACACACACACACACCCTGAGCTGACCTCCTCTCTCCCCGCTCACCGGGGGGGAACTGTCCATTTCTCCGTCACTCGCAGCAGCTCGGGGTCTAATTCAATTAGCAGCGTGGGGTGGGTGGATGTGGGGCGGGTGGATGCGAGGCGGGTGGATGCGGGGCGGGTGGATGCGAGGCGGGTGGATGCGGGGCGGGTGGATGCGAGGCGCGCAGCTGGACGCGGCCTGATAATCATCTGTAAACTGGCTGCCGCTCAGCCGGATCTGAGGCTGGATCTGAGGCTGGAGGCTGGCCAGAGAAGGCTCAGCAGATAAGAGGCCCTGCAGCTGGAGGCAGCTGGAGGCCGCATGGCTTTGGAGATGGGAGCGGGGAGGAAATCAAATGAGACAAGGAGCCACAAAACGCTGCAGAACACAGACTCTGTGGGGAGCGAGCAGGGAGACGGAGGAGGGGACGCTGTGTGGAGATACGGTGACATCACGGTACGACTAAACCAACGGTCACTGTCCCTCTCTTCTCTCTATCTGCTGAGATGTTGTTCAGTTAAGTTAACCTTCATTATTGTCCACAGTGAGCTGCAGCATGTGGAGGTGAAGGGCCCACAGAAGGGATGAAGAAGGTGCTGGTACAAGGATTAGAACTGGCAACCCTGCAGGTGCAAGCTCACCCACTTAACCTCAAGGCGACCACTATTGCTACAATCATTGCTGTTGTTGTTGTCACTGTTTGTTGTTGTCACTGTCCCTCTCTCTCCTTTCTATTTAACCCGATCTGCCTTGAAGACTGAGAAATCAACCTTAACATGCTTGTTTTTTGACTGTGGGAGGAAACCAGAGAACAAGGTCAAAAACCAACTGGCCACAGGGAGAACGCCAACTGGGGGTCGAACCCAGGACCTTCTTGCACGACAGCATGTAACCCCAGACAAAAACATATAAGAAATGAGATAAATGTAAAAATATTAAGTACTGTGCCAGCGTTTTAGAACAGGAGGCTTGATGAATATAAATTCTAATTATCTTTATTGCTCCCAGTTTCAGTCCTGTTGAGCAGCTGTTTAATGACTACGTTTCAACCTACATCATGAACATGATGATCATTAGTACCTGTTGGTGTAATTAGTTAATCAGGCACCTGACAGTCTTCCTAAGAAATTCCTGATTTTGTGCACCTGTGCACAATTACTGTCTTGTTTCCGCTGTCTCAATGCATAAACTGATGAAAATAAACAATTCAAACTTCTGAAGAAAATAAAGAAAATAAGTGTTTCTTCACATCGTCTTAAAACTCCTGCACGGTTCTTTGCATGATGAAATCTTTTGAAGAAAACAAAGGGTTGAAAAATCTTTTCAACACAGAAAATAAGAGCAAAACAAAAGAAAAAATATGTGCAGAAGTGAGCTCAGCCATGAAGCGATCCCAGTGTACGACTATAAGATGACGTCTGACATCAGAGTGTGAGCGGCTACAGGTTGTCAATACTCTCACTGACGACTCTATCTCAACTCCAGTTTCCTTTGTGGCGTCTTCTTATCTAAATATTTCAAAGCTAAAGATGATCTTTGAAATTAGTCGGTGCTCAGCATCTCCGCTCTATCAGACCCACTCCCAGCACCGATTCATCTGCTAATTTGCTAAATCTGCCTAATTCCTGAAGCGCGGGGGTGTCTGCCTCACTGCGAGACGTGACAAAAACGGACAAACCCTTTTAACTGAGGAATCGTTTGAAGACAGAGGGAAAAGGGGCCTTAAACGATCAGTCAAACATCCAGAAGGTCTCTGAGCTCAATCTGTTGATCAGGGTTGGGGTTCAGAAAGCTTCTTAAGGCTAAAAGCGGCTCCTAACTTTCAGATTTAGGAATGACTCCTAAAGTAAGGGTCTGCGTCACTTCTACAATCAGGGATTAATGCACGCAGCTGTTTATAGCTGAACGTAGCTCCGACAACTGGAATAAATGATTCTATGCAGCCATACAGCTCCCTTTACAGTAGTACTGGTTGTTAAGGAGCTTGTGAAGGAAGCAAACACATCTCTCACAAAGAGGAGACTCAAACCGCCCACTAAGAAGAGAGGAAAAGCCAATCTACTGGCAAGAAAATGAACCCGTCTCTTATTAGTGGGGCGCTATCGCTAAACTATTTGTGATGAAGGCGTCAAATTTGGTACGCCCATTGCTGAATATGCGTTGAATGAATCTGAATATTGGACCAGTGCAAAGTTTCATTCTGATGACTCCACAAACATAATTAAGAGACATTTGAATGTTGCAATTTCATGTCATGCCACACAACAATGGTTTGGAACTTTCAGGTGTTTCCATTTTTCCAGTTTTTATGGAAGTATTTAGTTTCTGTGCATTCCTCTAGGAATGCACAGAAATGCACTTACAGATATAAGTGCTATTGTAATAGGAAAAAAGAAAATAGAGCTGTATCTATCCGTGTTTCTTGCTCTAATTCTGCGATGCTACAGATACAGACAAGTTTGACTCTTCCAACCTAGGAGTTGTTTTCAGTAACTTCACAGATAGATATGCTGAGTTTAGTTTAGTTTAGTTTAGTTTCAGAGTGCAACTCTTAGGCAGTGAGGCAAAATGCTTTGTGCATGTGGATCGGGCTTGAAAACAAGTTCCAGCTTCAATTTACGGACATAAAAGCAGCATATCACCAGGTGTCTGCAGGCAACACTCACACTCACACACACACTGGTTGAGATATTCCCAACATCTTCCTCAGCCTTTCAAAATGTGTTAAATCCAAACTTCCATTGTTCAGCTTGGGTCGTCACTAATTACACAGTCTCCAAAGCCCTTTGCAGAGGTGACTTAGCTCTGTCTTATCTTGATGGAGCCTGTCAGGCGGATATTGAATATAGGCTGCAGGAAGGTTAAAGAAAGATAGATTTAAATGTCAAAATGAATAAACAGACGCAGGACAAAGTTACTGCAGGAATTGCCTCTTTAGAAGATTTCTCTAGAGTCGGAGCTTTAATTGAAAGAGCTTCTATTGTTCCATTATCAAACCCACTGTGTCACTGTGACACTCCTTGTTTAATCTCTCCCTGATGTGATCCGTGTGCCCACCGCCTCTTCTTGGCCGCCGGGGATTAAACAAGAAGAGGGAGAGAGAGAGAGAGGGAGAGAGAGAGAGAGAAGGAGGAAGAGAGAGAGGGAGAGAGGCAGGGGCTGTGCGGGATAAATAAAGTGACATTTTCAGGTCCAATTTCTTTATTTTTCAGCTCACAGCTCGAGACATTCCTCGACATCTCTGGGCATTTGTGATATTAGACCCACAGAGCAACGTCTGGCGGAACATTTCAGGCCTAGGCCAGACTCTTTCCTTTCCTCTGCATGTGTGTGTGAGTGTGTGTATGTGTGTGTGTTATGTGTACATTATGCATTGAGTAAGATGTCGAATCCAACCCTCGAAGGGCAGCAGAGCTGTGTGAAACGCTGCTGATTCACTGCAACAGGAAATGTTGAATGGAAACAGAATGGCAGATGAAGATGCATAATGCAGGCTCGAACCGGAGGAGCTGTGGACCATACAGTGTGTGTGTGTGTGTGTGTGTGTGTGTGTGTGTGTGTGTGTGTGTGTGTGTGTGTGTGTGTGTGAGGGCTGCCTCATGCAAACTCTAAACTACTTGTGGAAGGGAAAAAAAATAATCAAATTTGTGGCTTCAGTGGTGCTTGAAAACAGCACCCTGAAACTCTGCTGTTCTCATGCTCCGTCACCTGGAACAGCAATAAACCAGTCAGCACAATGGAGCCATGACACACACACACACACACACACACACACACACACACACACACACAGCCATATACATAAACATGGCCAAACATGCAGCCACACACAGCTATGCATACATGTATGAGCGTCCACAGTACATAGAGTGTACACTGCTGCATCCATGCATGAAACTGTGCCTGCACGCACACGCACACGCGCACACACACACACACACACACACACACACACACACACACACACACACACACACACACACACACACACAGAGGATTCAGATTTCTGGCTTGTTGCATATCAATATGCCTCTACACTATAATAGCTGCTACACGTGTTTGCATGTCTGCACAGCTTCTACCACGCATGCAGAAAAACACGCAGCTCATCAGACACACATCTGTGCATCCCAACACGACTGCACCCGGCTGCAAACTGCAGCCACACACTTCACGAATCTTTACTCAGCTGCTTTTTCTGTTCTTCTCCAAAAAGCCTCGGGGCGGCGGAAATCATTTATTTTCATTAGCACTTTAATTTTGTTTATTTCCTCAAGGTTCTGTTTTTGTCTGACATTTCCGACCCAGAGATGTTCCTCTAGTGAGATTATGAGAGGAAATAAAGAATAGTTAAAAGCAGAAATCTAAACAGTTCAGCTGCATACTGTTGTGCACTTATTCGGTGATGAATTATCTTCCGTATTAATAAGAATTTTCCCACAGAGGGAAACGTGACTCTGCAGTTCTTATATATTTATTTCTTTTGACAACAAATGTTGACAAAACTATTTCTTCTGCAGCTTCGCTTTGCCCAGGCCCGGAGCCAGGAATACAGAAATCCTGCTGCTAAAACTGATTTTATCGCCTTCTTACGTTTCAAAAACACAATTTAAAGCTGATGGAGAAATGCGAAATCCCTTTATGTCCCGTATCTGGCCTGAAACTGTCAAATGTGCTCTGGGATTATAGAACATAAAACCCCAGCTACAGTAGTTTACAGTACACTCTCCTCCCATCATGTGATAGATTAAACTCTCGTCGATATCACGTGATTCTACATAATCTGCCTAACTTTTCCCACTATCTCTGACAGTGTTGTAGATGTGTTGTTTACTTTGATACCTTCCCTCTTCATTCAGTTGTATTTATAATCCTGTCAGTCCTGGGCTTGTAAACCCGCATCACACGGGACAGATAATTGGTGCTGATGACAGCGCTCACAGCGGGACACCGTCTCCGAATCCTTCTGATTAATGTTACATTCAGCACCAGGAGGAGGAGGGATGAGAGACGAGTGGAAAAGCATCATAATGTGGAAACGTCTGACAACAACTGTATTATTTTGTAACAAATAAGAAGGTTTTTATGAAAGCAACGCATAGAAAATGTGTTAATGCTAAATTAGGCTCAATTAGAAGGGACAAGTATCATCATTGTATGTGTGTGTGTCCAAACACACAGTATATACTATTACTCAAAATACACATACCCTCCTAAATGTTGAAATAGTGTATATTATGATAATAATATGCGAATATAAGAGTACTACTACTATAAGAATAGTAGTATTTAGGGACATAGCAGTATTAGAAGGGGGGTGGTCTGAGGTCTAATGGCATCTCCACCTCATCCAGACTCATGTTGATACTCTCTCTTCTTCTGACTCTTCTTCTGATTCTGATCCCAAAGTACTTCTGAAATTTCAGTCCAAAGGGAAAAAAAGTGTTTGAGTTGAAAGTTGGGGAATTTGTAAAGACATCGGCAATGAAAAACACAAGAATCATTGAATACAGAAAGTAAAAAGTTGAGTTGTTCGTCCTGAAACTTTTCAATTGCACAGAATTGGCAAAATATGTTGATGGTTGAAATGAATTATATATAAAAACTAAGCGTGTGTGGATTATTGTGCACAGGTGATGTGACTGTGGTCACATTATGGAGGTGTGGATGGACTGTGCAGCAGTCTTTGCTGTAAGCTTCCTGTAAGTTCCTGCTCCAGACCCTTTCTGGAAGCTTCCACCTCATTTCCCTGATTTTGGGTTAACGGACCTCGATGGTCACAGCGTGAAGAACGAGAGCCGAGAACCGAAGTCGCGTTTCCAAGGCGTCTGATTGGCTGCTGTGCAATCACAGCAAATCACTCAGAGCTGCAGAGTCGAGTGTAATCACCCAAACACACCTAGGAGCAGAAAAGAGGCAAATGCAAACTATTCAACTGATGGTGTGAAAAGCAAAGAGCATCCTTGCATGCACGTCGTCGTAATTATATATAATAACATTAACTATGAGCCTAATTCCAGTCCATGAGTGTCTTTAGAATATGTAGAATAGGATAGAATAGAATCAGCCTTTATTCTTGTACATCAGCTGACGTAGGAGGAGAGCAGAGAGGATGGAGGAGGAGGACACAGGAGGCTTCACACCCTGAGACCCCGGCACCCAGAGGACCTTTCCAGCCGAGCTCGGCCCGGAGCAGACGGAGAGATGGCGACCGATAGGAGCAGAGAGGAGCGGTGTAAACCCGGCCCGAGACGGCGTCGGATAATGGGAGGACAGGAAGCAGAATAATAGTGATAAATGTCAGGCAGGTGCGTAGCTTCGGAGGCAGACAGAGATATACGACGAGGAGCGGCCACCGGAGAGATGGAGGGAGACGGGGGAGAAGATCAGCCGCAGATACAGACACTTAAAGAGTGGAGGAGACTTGGAGATGAGCTCTGACGGTGCAGAGATCACACTTTTAAAACTCAACTCAGTTCAAACCACAGTGGTACTTTCAGTACACACACACACACACACACACACACACACACACACACACATATATATGTATACTGACGACCTGGGTCTGAGTCCAGGACTAGGATCCAGGGTTTCCTCCATAGTTTTCCTCCTACAGACCAACTACAGACCCTCAACTGCTCTAAGGTCGAAGTGTGAGAGTGTAGAGAGAGAGAGAACACAAAGAGAGAGAAAGAGAGAAAGAAAGAGAGAGAGAGAGAAAGAGAGAGAGAGAAAGAGAGTGTGTGTGTGTGTCACCAGCAGACTCCAATAAGCAGAGAGAGGGTGAGGAGTATGAAGGGATGAAATAGTTTTTATTGTTTTATTGTATTAATTGAGCACTACATTTGGTTGTTTTTATGGTTTCATTGTTTTTTTTAATTGTTTTTACTCTTGTATTTGTCTGCTCAATGTCAAAGTGAGTTATTTCTGAAGTGCTTTATAAACTTTAAAGTTGAGTTGAGTAGAGAAGAGGGTGTCAAACCATTTCTAAGTTTGGTCACTTTAAAAAGTGTTGATGCTCAAATTTTGTGAAAGTGAGTGGAGAGCTCTCTCTCTCTCTCTCTCTCTCTCTGTCTCTGCCTCTCTCTCTCTCTCTCTCTCTGCCTCTCTCTCTCTGCCTCTCTCTCTCTGCCTCTCTCTCTCTGCCTCTCTCTCTCTCTCTCTCTCTCTCTCTCTCTCTGTCTCTCTCTCTCTCTCTCTCTCTCTCTCTCTGCCTCTCTCTCTCTCTCTCTCTCTGCCTCTCTCTCTCTCTCTCTCTCTCTGCCTCTCTCTCTCTCGACTATAAAAACCTGCAGAACAAAGTCAACCTGTCGACCATGCATTCACAATGATGCCAATTTTACATCTGATTCAACTTTAAAGGCGACCTACAATAGAAAATAAAAAGCATAAAGAAAAAAGAACGGTCCAAAGTTATCATCAAGCTGTATGGACACCCCCCCCCCACAAACACACACACACACACACACACACACACACACACACACACACACACACACACACACACACACACACACACACACCTCCAGAATAGAGTGTGAAGCTACTTCTGTTCAGATAGACCAGGACATGAAATGTCAGTGTGTCTGATCCTGGTTCCTCCTCTGGTTCCTCCTTTGGTTCCTCCTCAGTCTCTGGTTCCTCCTCAGGTTCCTCCTCAGTCTCTGGTTCCTCTTCAGGTTCCTCCTCAGTCTCTGGTTCCTCCTCTGGTTCTTCGTCAGTCTCTGGTTCCTCCTCAGTCTCTGGTTCCTCCTCTGGTTCTGGCTCCATCATATCAGGCTGGACGTGGAGCATCGCTCCATAGCTGTACCAGAGCTCCAGTCACCACTCAGTGAAGGAGAACAAGCTGAGGAGCTACTGAGGACCAGGAATGTATAGTCAGGTAAACAGCTTATGTCACATAGAGTCACCAGACATGTTAGTGGGAGGCAAGACAGCCAATCTGAGACTACTTTTGGTTGCCAGATAAGCATTAAAAGGGCCTAGATCTGAGCAGAAATGGACCAATGGATCATAAAAAGGCTGTGAAATGCATTTTCCTGCAACTTAGTAACACACTTCATATTTATCACTACTACACACTTTCTAGTTCCATATAATCCGACTTTCACTGGCTTGTACCTGTAACACTCATGACAGTTATAATCTAATCTAAGATAACATAATATGAGGCATTTCTAATGAAACCAGCGTTTCTATGTTAGCACCAGAGTGGAAGGAGCATCCGTCCATTGAACATCTCCAGGTGTGCCTGGAAGCCGAGCTGCCTCTGGACGGCTGCTTGGTGTTTCTCCGTGTGAGCAGCAGACTCCCGTGTCTCCGACATGTCACAGCGTCTCCTTCGACACGCACACGCCGCTGATACAATCATGTACGCCGGAGCATCCCTCACCCCCGCTATCATTTCCTCCCAGATGCTGAACCAATACCTTTGATTTATGGTGCGTCAGCTGACATTCGTTTACACACCTCCAAACCAGCGGGACAAAAATAGAAGGGGAAAAAAATACCAGAGCAGGCTGTTAAACTGGCCTCTGTGTGTGTGTGTGTGTGTGTGTGTGTGTGTGTGTGTGTGTGTGTGTGTGTGTGTGTGTGTGTGTGTGTGAAGGCTGAGCTGTGGACGTGGGAGTGCAATGAAAACACACAGATTCTGCTAACAGTCTTTTAAAATTTACTACAGGAGGCATAAATCCTTGAACACATCTCTGTCCTGGCCCAGAAATTCTTCTTGAGGACCTTCCAGACTCTGGTGCCATAAAATAATCTCCAGGCTGAGCGCGTGCAGCTGCACACCACAAACTGTGCACACACACTGATGTGTGCACAGAGCTCATGTTCTGCTTGTTTACCTGTGTGCTCAGAATCGACTTTAAGACTCTTTGATTGGTTTTTAAAGCCCCTAATGGTTGTAGCCACTTGTATTATCTACTTCTGCTTATCTACGTACTCATCAGATTTGTTCTTCACTCGAGCCATTCAGAACTCTTTGGATCTTTAAAGGATGTCTGGAGTCAAAACTAAAACTCAAAGTGAAGCAGTTTTTTAGTGTTACAGTCTATGTTCGTTCAACACTGTGAGTCTGGGCAGTTTTAAAAGCAAACTTCACACCTTTGTGGCCTGGCTTTCACCTAAATTACGATTACTGTATTCGAGTCTAGCTAGAATAAGTCTAGCTTAGTTTAGCTGTTAGTACGGAGATGAGAAGGTAAGGAGGGCATTAAGATGATGGATATCGTCATTACAAGGCTGCATCAAGGCTTGGTCCTAGTACACAGTAAGTCCTAAATGAATAGAAAACAACAAAAAGAGCTGAGACGATGGAGGGATGGAGGGATGTTTATACCCATTGTGTTTTCAGAGGCCTTGGTTTAAGCACTTTAAGTGCTCTCTTCTTCATACTGTAGGTGTGTGATGCTGCAGCTGCTTCGACTGGTCTTTAATAATGTAAAGTGTACTGTAAAGTAAAGTGCTACATCTTGTATGGAAAGCGCAGTACAACTGAGTTCTGAGGGGTTTATTGATGGGTGTTAAACAGCATCCAGAGGTGTTTGAGTCCTCTACACACACACACACACACACACACACACACACACACACACACACACACACACACACACACACATTACATATCCTCACTGATGAGAGCTCTTCATTACAACCCCTCGCTGCTCTAAAGGCTGTCACACCCGCAGCAGGGACCAGGAACAGAGACATCCTCTGTTTCAGGCCCTACATTCATCTTCCGTGTCAAAAACCTGGCGCCCGACGTTACCCACAATGCATCATGGCTGCTGACAGTTCAGCAGTTCTGCTCCCGACCTGGACGACTGTGAGCTGCAGTTAATAGAGCGGCTGTGAGCGTCTCTCGCACCAGTCTGAGCGTTTATCAAATATCCTCGATATCAGAATTAAGCTCCATGTACTAGTTAGCTTTCTGAAGTCACTAGTTAGCAGATTTTCCACACTAGTAGAATGAGGGTGTCTTACTAGTAGTATTTTTATCATTTCACCACGTTTGCCCTACTGGTGCGCAATCAAACCCTACTAGTAAACTACTGAGCTGTACTAGTTAGACTACTACACACTACTAATAGGCATGTGTCATGTACTAGTAGCTTCCTGGATCCTACTAGTAGCACCAAAATGTCCTCTAGTAGCACTAATAAGGCATTTTTGATGTAACTAGTAGTACTAGTAGGCTGCAGAAGTCCCGCACTAGTAGTACTAGTAGACATGGTACTAGCGAGGTCAAAAAGCTGACTAGTACATGGACCTTAAGTCTGATATCAAGGATATTGAATAGATGGTCAAACAGCTTTACATAGTAGCCGCTAATTGATCGGAGTCTTCAGTCCCACAAACCTAAAACACTTTATTTCCCTTTATTTCCTGAAGCTACGTATGTGTGGACATAAATGTTTAAAACTGGGGTCTGTTTTCTTTTTTCATTAGCTGTACATTCTATATTTCTATTTTTCTCTCGCTCTCTCTCTCTCTCTCACACACACACACACACACACACACACACACACACACACACACAGATGAAAACAATACCCCCTGCTGCTTCCCCGCTACACTGGTGCGCAGGGTAATGATGATTAATTAATAGAATTTAATCCTTTGTTATAAATTAAAGGATCCAACCGTCGATACATTTAGCTCCAGTGAACAATTGCATGGCAGACATTCATTAACCACATAAATGAATCAATAGTTAATAACTCTAATCATGTCCTGACACCCTGCTCTTGTTTCCTGCCACTTTTTGTTGACTTTAAAGGTGAAACGTTGGAACACAAGCTACTACCATGAAACGTCCTGATTATAACTAGTCACATGAGAAACTGCAGAAAGGAAGCCCACTGAGAGGCCGAGACCGAGACCGAGGCCGAGGCTGAGGCCGAGGCCGGGACGTGAACCTGCGTCCCTCTGGCAGCTCAGCATCTGAACTGTCCTGCAAACGTACAAAGTTCAGAGATCGAACAACAAAAACACCTCGCTTCAAAGCAGGAAGAGGAAGCTTCCAGAAAGGTGTTCTGCACCATCCCGCTTTGCTCGTCCCCCTGGGCCTCGAGAGACGTTCTGGAAATGTAATTTCCATTTATCTTATTCTCCCGGAGCCGATTAAAAAAGAAAGGAAGGCTGTTACATTTCAAATAACCTACAGTGCCTTGAATTAAACCCACTTTTAATAAGCATCGGATCCCCTTTAATTTAATCATTTATTCTTTACCCCTTTCTAACATGCACACAGAGAAAAGGGCTGAGTGTTATTAATTATACGAATATAATGAACCGCGGCTATGGAGGGACCAGGCTTCTGCTGCGCATCACAACCAATAAGGGGATCATGTTTCAGATTAGCTGAACAGTGCTCTCTGCAGCACACACACACACACACACACACACACACACACACACACACACACACACACACACACACACACACACACAGATCAGCTGGTTGTGTTCTCTCCCTCAGTCATGCAAACTGTCACACACTTGATTAAACCCAAGGTGGGAAAAAGAAGAGGGAGGAGGAGGAGGAGGAGGAGGAGGAGGAGGAGGAGGAGGATGCTCGAAATGGACACAGAGACAGAGCTGTTGTCACTCTTTCAATTTATACCAGCGGAATGATTTAATAAAAATGTTTGCTTGGCAGGTTGCTCAGAAGACGAGACGCCAATCTTTTATTTTTATCAGAGCAGTAAAGAGGCAGAGACGCCTGTGTGTGTGTGTGTGTGTGTGTGTGTGTGTGTGTGTGTGTGTGTGTGTGTGTGTGCGTGCCGGCATCGTCGGCCTAGTTAAAAGTCAATTTGTGAGAGAGGTGAGAGACGCAGCGCGTGTAAAAAGGTAGCGGATGTCGAGAAGGGCCCGACGTAAGTCATGATTAAATTCAGAGAGAGGGGGAGAGAGAGAGAGAGAGAGAGAGAGAGAGAGAGAGAGAGAGAGAGAGAGAGAGGGAGAGAGAGAGAGAGAGAGAGAGAGACCCTGGGCGGGTGTAATCCCAGACACCCAGATCTGGTCTGGCAGCTAATGAAATGCTCCACGCCAACAATTGTCTAATCAAAACCCAATGCTTCTCCTCCAGCGCAGCGTCATTATGGCCCGTCAGCTTGAAGTGTTCTCCCCCAGTAATGGATCCCTAATGACGGCAGTTATCATCGACCGCTGACCCCCAGAAACCTCCAGACCCCGCAGACACACATCCTCCGCCCCCCCACCCTTCCCACCCGGAGCGACGCCTCCTCCAAAACACCAAATTGGAATATAATAAATTGCTACTTGTCTCGACAGTTACACTCAATTTTCCTCACATCAAAGCACTCACACACACACACACACACACACACACTAGGGGGCAGCAGACACTGGGCCCAGAGGCTGATGAGCAGGCAGATTAACTGCCCCCCCCCCACCCCTCCCCTCCTCCCCCCTCTCCCCTCCCTCCCCTCTAGTGACCGTCTTGGCCCGTCCTTGCACCTGCAGGTGCTTTGACACTGAGAGTGCTGAACTCCTTAAAGACCCCCCAGACCCACCCCCCCACAAAAAAAGGAGAAAAGATGCCCGCCTCCTCTCCAGCTAAGGCGCTGTTGCCTTGGCAACAGAACCTGGGGAACACACACACACACACACACACACACACACAGGAGTCACTGGGGCCCAGAATATCAACTCTATGGTACTCTATTGCAACCCAGACGTTACATCCCCTCTCCTTCAGTCCATTCTGTCCTGCTGCCTGTACGTATGTGTGTGTCAAATCTGTGACACAGAGAGAGAGAGAGAGGGAGAGAGAGAGAGAGAGAGAGAGAGAGAGAGAGAGAGAGAGAGAGAGAGAGAGAGACTCACCATCACAAGCAGGTCAGTGGTAAATAAGGACACCAGAGCCAGATGTTGAACGGGTCGTGACAGCCGAGATGAGCGTATGAAAATGAGGTGCAGGGATCTGTTTAAACTCAAGAAACAAACAGGAAATATCTTTTTTTAAGAAGAGTGGGTGGAGGGCTTACCCTTCTTTCTCTAGGAGCTCTAGAACATTTTATAAGAAAAGCCTCAGATGACATTTACCAGCCCTTCAATAATCCCATCCCCACCTACACGCAGCTCTGGGTTAATAATCACAATAACGGTTTCCACGTAGCCTGGTGTCACATGACCAGTGGTCGGGGAGCCCTGAATCAGAACGAGGGCCGCACGTGGTTGCCAGATCAGGATGAAATGAGCCATTTCTGCGAGCCATGTTTTGGGTCGTACGCCCAGAGGACAGACCCATGGAGACAGCTGAGATAAGAAGCATCACCTTTCAGGTGTGGCTAGCGGACAGACACATGCAGGTGCCAGTCCTGCAGGTCACATGTGTAAACACCAGAGCATCGTTTGTGATAATTAGAGCGATGGGGAGGAGGAAGTGATGCGGGGGCAGCGTGGGTGTGATTGCTCTGTAGCCGGGTCTTAAAGCATCAGAGGAGTGACTCCCGCCTCTCTCCTGCTCCTCACCTGATCTCCTCTGACTGAGAGACGGAGGAGTGGATGTTTGCGACACCTGAACACAACACCTGAGAGACGCATACCAGGAGCAACACATCTGGCATTTCACAACATTTGCTCTGAACTCAAGAGTTCTAGATCTGGCTACAAGTATAGAAATGACAGTTACTGATAGTATGTAAAATACTAGAAGCACCTGAACAAAATTACAAAATTTCAGGTACTGGGCACTCTAGAAGGAGTGGTCCTTTAACTGTTTTAACTAGATAATCACAGTCGTGTTGAAGATTTATATTTGTCACGTACTCATGGTTT
>CM055192.1:25759725-25760841 GCA_029224185.1 Karalla daura | reverse complement strand
TTCCTTTGAAGTTAACGCAGATTTAATGCAACACTGGTTTCAACTTTTCAGCCCTTTTACAATCATATCTTTCACTGTGGGAACATTACACCCAGTTTCTCCACAGATCTAACTCATCCTTATCTGGCAACCACATATAGGCTCCCGTAAAAGGTCACGTGACTTTATGTTCCCTCTAAACAGCGCAGCCTTTCAGCCTGGTGGTAGCTGCACAATGCAGTCCCTTTATGACCCTGTTTATCTGTTTCTGAACAGATTGGGTGCCTTTTGATGCTGATCTGGCAACAACACGTAGGCTGGCACTAATATGAACGATCACATGACTTTACGTTCTTTATTTCTCTTACTACACAGCTTTAAAAGATTTGCCTTACAACTTGGGTCAAAGCCAAGTGGAATAAAGAACCCAAAACAAATTGTGTTTTTCCTTTTTTGGAACCGAGTATTAAGGATGAACTATGTCCTGCTCTATGATTCATTCTCATGTATCGCTCTGAATAATGAGGCTTTTCACTGACTGCAGCTGAGAGGTTCGGCTCTGACCCCACAGCCTGCTTTTTTCTCTTTCTTTCTTTTTTTAATTTCCATTAAAGCATCTCATGACCGAGTCCTGGACAGTGCATCAACTCCTTGTCTCTCAATTCTTCTGTCAGTAATTTAACATAAAAGAGAAAATGAATTAAAAAAAACGCCTTCTGACATCTTTTCTCTGGGCTGAACTCAGCCAAAAAGCCTGACCTGTCTCCACACAGCAGCTGGGGCCTGATGAGAAGCTGTCCCCTCTGCCTGCCTTCATCAGGCCAGAGGCCCCCAGCCTCACCTGCAGCTGCAGGAGGTCTCACCTGCAGCCTCACATCACCTGAGGAAAGGGCAGATCCTCCGGAAGCTGCATGTGACGCGAGTGAAGCGCTGCACTCTCGCTCTTATTTATCATTTGTATTCATGATTTCTGTATTTCTGTATTCGTCCTCTGGCAGGCTGCTCACGCAGAGCCGGGTGTGGTCCAGGCATCAGCTGCAAGGAGGAAGAAAGCAGCGGCTCAGCTGGCAGCGACGAGCAGCTTCAAGTGACCGAGTGAAGCTGCACACAGAGAGCCACCTGACCCAGCACACACAC